>JAOXOE010027981.1:0-17094 GCA_028565055.1 Phoeniculus purpureus | reverse complement strand
ACTTGTGAGAAGAGACCAGCACCAACATCTCTACAGTGTCCTTTCAGATAGTTGTAGAGAGCGATGAGGTCTCCCCTAAGCCTCCCCTTCCTCAAACTAAACGGCCCCAACTCTCTCAATCTCTCCTCATAAGATTTATTCTCCAGGCCCTTCACCAGCTTTGCTGCCCTCCTCTGCACTCGCTCCAGCACCTCAATGTCTCCCTTGTACTGAGGTGCCCCAAACTGGACCCAGTACTCAAGGTGCAGCCTCACCAGTGCTGAGGACAGGGGGACAATCACCTCCCTACTCCTGCTGGACACACAGTTGCTAACACAGGCCAGGATACCATTGGCCTTCTTGGCCACCTGGGCACACTGCTGGCTCATATTCAGCTGCCTGGCAATTAGACCTCCCAGGTCCTTTTCTGCCAGACTGCTTTCCATCTGCACTGCCCCAAGCCTGTAGTGTTGCAGGCGATTGTTGTGACCAGGATGGAGGACCTGACACTTGGCACTACTGCAACCCCAGCAGTTATCCTCAGCCCACGCTCTGTCAAGGTCCCTCTGTCCAGCCTTACCACCCTCCAGCCGACTGACACTCTCTGCCAAGAGTGAGATGTGATTTCTCATCAAGAAATCATAGACAAGTGAAATGATGAATAAAGTAAAATACGGGTGTCTGTAAAACGAGAGATCACAATTTAGTTCGCTGTTGATCACTCAGCTATAATCAGTGAAATGCTATTTAGACCTTACACTTCTCAGTTTCTATGACTTTGTGTAGTTCCACCTGCTCTAGCTGAAAACAAGAATCATGTTGGGTTACTATTTTAGTAAAGGTTAATCTGCACTTCCTTCACCCTCCATTCCCTTTCTCCTTTGCATACCTCTGAACACAACATTGGGACTGGGTGTAGTAACTAATGAGAAAAATCAGCACAGCTTCCCTCTCCACAAGTAGGAGTGGTAGCAGAGGCAGAATTGTGGCCAAAATCTGAGGCAGAACTGTGGCTGGGTTTTATTCTGTCGGTGAATAACTGCATTAGCCTTTGCTCAGGGAAGAAAGCCTGGCAATACACTGGTTCCTAATAATTCAGAGTATTAATGCACTGTGAGTAAAAAAGTCTGATCATAAAGCAAGACTATGTGTTTGGCAACAAGAGAACCGTGTTCCAACATCTGATTTAGGTAAAACACATCCTTACAAAAAGGGTCATTCCATTGCTAATTTCTATGACACAGGAGTGCTGTCTCGAGTGGGTGAGGTTATAGAGCGTAAATAGTGGTTTTAATGCTTTGACGGTTTTGAGTTCTACTCAAAATATTTTCACTCCATCAGTTCACTTGATTTCAAGATGCTTTTCTCTTGAACTGCTGTATGTATGGTTTTCGAGAACCTCTTATGCTCTGTTGAGTCATGTATACGTTTCAGGGAGAGAGCGGCTTCTCTATTCGCGAAGATTTTGGCCCTAACTCCATACAGTTAAAGCTTGATCGGTGTAATGGTGTGGATAAGTTTTGTCTTTTCTGTTGAGTGTTTGTATGCATCTTTAGAGATGCAGATTAGATGAAAAAAACACTTTTAAGAATGTCTGTTTAGGAGTGGAAACACTACGTTGGGTGAAACAAGTTCACCCCTCAGTTCAAGAAGGACACAGAGATGCTGGAGGGTGTCCAGCATAGAGCAACAAAGATGATGAAGGAAGTCTGACACCTCCCTTATGAGGAAAGGCTGAGGGAGCTGGGTCTCTTGAGCTTGGAGGAGACTGAGGGGTGACCTCATTAATGTTTATAAATATGTGAAGGGTGGGTGTCAGGAGGATGGAGCCAGGCTCTGCTCAGTGTCATCTAGTGATAGTACAAGGGGCAATGGGTGTCAGCTGTAACATAGGGAGGTTCCATATAAATATCAGAAGGAACTTCTTCCCAGTGAGGGTAACGGAGCACTGGAACAGGCTGCCCAAGGTGGTTGTGGAGTCGTCTTTTCTGGAGACGTTTTAAACCCACCTGGATGTGTTCCTGAGCGACTTGGTCTAGGTGATCCTGTTGTGGCAGGGGGATTGGATTAGATGATCTTTCAAGGTCCCTTCTAGTCCCTAAGGATTCTATGAAAAAGAAATGGGGAAAAAAAAATATTAGCATATTGGACTAAATTGGAAATAATTTTTCTCAAGTTTGATTTTTCTCATAAATTCAATAATTCTGATTAAATACTCCACCTAGTCTAGCAATACAAGGGTGTAAGAATTAGTGTGAGAGACTAGAAAGTACTTTTAAACGTGTGCTCTTGCTCTGTGAAACCTTCAATTTACAGACTTCTGCATAAAGTATCTAAATGAAGAAAAATGTGCCAGTATGAAAGAAAGGATCTCTCACCTGAAGGGTGATTAAAAGATACATCATTAAAGCAAGAGGTATTTTTACCACTGCTGCTCCATTAACTCATTTTCAATGTAATATGAAAATGTTGTAGCGCTCAGACCAACATCCCCTTGGATGAAGAGACGTTGGTTCTGCTTGAACCTTGCAAGTCTCCAAAATTGTTATCAAGTGCAACACAATGAAAAATTGTGTGAGATTCCATTGCCATTTGGAAAAGTAATGCCAAACACTTAAATAAAAGTCACTTTGACCTATTTATATATCAAGATTTGGCCTTAGTGGGCGGTGTGGACATTCTCATTTTTAAGTGCAGTTTCGTAGCTCTTAATCTTACCTGATAAAGTTACATCTCACATCTTATTGTGAGTGCTGGGTGCCTTGTGACTTCTGCACTGTGCATTGGCTTTCAGGCGCTCAAACTCGCGTGTCTCTGTGACTATATCTAACTTTTTACCTTGAGAAATACTGAATTAAATTACTTGGAACTAGTTATTTTCAGCAATGTTTCCTGACTTGCTTCATTGCCGACTTGTAGGTGTGAACAAAGATCCAATTAACATTTTTATTAGTCTTCATTTGGATTTTTGTTTTGTCTGCCTTTTATTACGCTCATCGGAAGACTATCTTCATGAGTTTTTTCCTCATTGCATTAAGGTTCCCTACGACACAGTTTCCTTTTACAACAACTTGATTGTGTTGGTACGGATATACAAAGTTGAAGAAAGGAGTAACTCACGGGATGTTTGAGTGTCTTAAAGTGCAGATGTGAATGAAGTTCAATGCTAACACTGAACGATTCTACACCCTATGATTCTAATGAAGCTAAAATGACAAAGGGCTATTTGTTTCTATGGATATTTGTTCTTCACTTTTAAATTAATAATAAAATTGTCACTATTTAAATTAAAAACATCTTTGTTGTAATTGTATGGATTTATTTTTCCAAGAATCTCTTGACCCATGAATTTGGTCTCTGAGTAACGCATCAAAAAGTGTTTACTGCTGTTAATCACTATCTGAGAAAACATAAATGTGACAGTGATGGTGACTGAAGTAGTTTATCTTTGATTTCTGATTATAGCATGCTCAATACCTCTTTACAACTTGTACATTCCACATGGACTTCTAACAATGTGTAACGAGCATTAGGAAGAACCTTGGGTCTGTGTCTCCTGAGCTTGGTTATAGAAATAAAATCAAAACGTGTTACCTTAAGTTTAATTATTTTTCAAAGTTCTCCTCGGTAAAGCAAACATCATGATGACATGAAAGAGTGGGAGCCATGACAATTCGGTGACTACTCTTGCGGTGTTTTACATATCTTCACAGTGCTGCTCTTTCTGTAGAACCTAAGTGAACACATTTTTAAAACTCTTAAAAATTTATTGTAAATGATGTCAACACTTTATTTCAGGAATCAGTGAAATCAGAGCTACTTACGCGTCTGTGGAAGACGTGCTAAGGATTGCCCGATAGGAACTTCTTTAAGTAGTGCCCGATTTATGAGCTTCCTTGCTGCCTGCATTTTAAGAGAATGTCTCCCTGCACAGATGACATTCAGCTTTCTAATTCGCTTTTAATAAGGCAATCCTTCCCAGAGATTTATTTACCTAAGATAATGAGGTAGGATTACAGAGGAATTAACTGCAATGCTATTAAGTTGGGTTTTTTTTTTTCCTTGGGTCTAGCCTCGTGCTTTCGGTTTGAAAGTAAGCAAGGATTTATTTTTCCTAGGCTACACGAGAAATTCAAGACCAGAAGACAAAAAAGGCGGCTGAGGTAGTAATTCTTCAGAGGAATTAAGACACCAATGTCTTTGAGGTATGTTTGTTTTGGAAGTGCTGTTAATTATTTATTAATCTTGCTGCTACGTGTAAGAGTAGTGGTGAGTGCTTTTGAACATGACTGACTTTTCCAAGTCGTTAGATGTAGCTCAGTTTGAAAGGAGACTCCAAAATATACTTCTCCCCCCCACCCCCCTTTTATTTTTGATAAGCATGGGGACTTCGTTATAAATCTGCTCCTCTTTTATCTGGCACTATATTTCTGTCTTGAAAATTAGATCTAGCCAGATGCAAAGCTAAAAATCGCAGAGGTTCTACGTTCTTTCTGAATTCACAGCTACAGCTTTTCTTTGTGTGTCATAGTTAGTGTGAAAAATTCCCAAATAAAAATCTTCTGGAGAAAGCTGTAAACGCTCCACTGTGTGTGCAGTAGAGATTGCTGTGATTTAAATAGGTAAAAGAAACATTTCTATCAGCTAGATAGAGACATAAATTACAGATCACTCAATAGGGCAGACAATGGGAAGGTACGAGGAGGTAGACTGAATAACAGAGGATACACCAAGGAAATTCATCACTGCCTTTTCACAGGTTGAAAAATGCCTATTTAACACTGTCCCAGGTTCAAAAGTTCTTTCAGGTTGGATTCCACGTTTTTTGACATGTACCAGCAACGGTTGTGGGGCGCTAAGCAAACGGAGTTGCAGCTAATGTCATTGTAGCTTTAGCTGTCACTTAGTATTTTCAGGAGCTTTAACAGAGCGAATTATTGTCTTCACGTGGTAAAAAATCTGGGGGCTAGAAATTAATATTTCTTTTACACTTGGGAAATATTTGTGTTGGGACTCCTTCCAGCCCTGGTTTTCTTCTTCCTTTAATCTATTGAGTTTCAAAGAACAAGGTGGGACTTTTGGAGTAGGTGTTTTTCTCCCAACAGTAACACTCCAATCCAGCGATCTCTGAGTGCGTCAGTCCTCAGTTGAAGCCCCCTTCTTTTTGCGGGAGGTGTCTCTCACCACCACAGGCTGTTGTTTTTGCTAGGTTCCCTACAGATCTGTGCAGTTTTGCTCGTGTTATTCTTGTCAGAAATGCCACACAGAAGTTTTGGCTAGTGACGCCGTCAATCTCATGGTTTAAGGAATGCAAGGCTGTAGTGTGATACATGCATCTGCTCCAAAAATACATTTCCCTCCCGAGGGAGGAGGAAACGCCTCTTTCAAACAAGGCTTTTATTTCAGCTTTCTTTAAAGACTACCTAGCTATGTGAGACAGTTGGCTTTTTCCTTTTCCATTGCTGCAGATGTTTAATAACAGGTTTGCAGCCTCTGGGATTAAGTAGCTGAGTTCTATAAACTATATTTGTATAACGTTATTCACCATGAGCACATCCAGAGAACCTTTCATGTCTCCCAGCATTTGTAACCACAAACATCCCTCGTTTAATGTCAGCCTTGTTTCCTTGGAGAAGCAGCATTTGAAGTACGGTAATAAATTACAAGAGCAAAATCAGCAAATATATTGTCACATATTTAACACACTATTCTCTTATCTGACACTATGCCTAAATTTTATATTGGAACAGGAACCTAAAACTGTTCTTGGACATCTGGCCAGGCTCTACACCTGTGCCACTGACACCTGAGAACAATATCTTTGACAAATGGAAAATCTCCATTGCGTTTTCATGACTCCCATTGCGATACACACTTGTTCTTCAGGGCACAACGTGTCTTGCAGATTGTGTTTGATTAGTAGTCTAAGGATAGAAGCTCATGGCATCAGTGTTAAGTATGCGTTGCTTTCACAAGCGTGGTAAGGCAATATTTCTATAGTCAGCCATTAGGAAGAAGTATTTAAAGAAAAAAGTATCTTATTTTACTAGATCTGTTGAAGCAAGACACGAAATAAAATACTTAATAATATTTAATCAGTGAGCTATAGCTTCATATCTATTGCTAAAATTGATATATTTTTGCCTAGCCTGGTCCCTCATTGAGGTTTTTTTTATTAAATATATTTTTAACCTCTTATAAAATATGCACATTCTCAGTTGTGGAGGTGTAACTGTAAAGCACCAGGCAAAAGGTAATAAAAGGGGAAAAGAACAGCAAAACATATCTGCCCTTTCTCATTCAATCAATCAGATTATTTAATCATGTTCAGTTTAGCGTTGCTAATGATTCTATGAATTAATTGTATTTATCATTTCAGCTGAATAAAGTTCAATTTTCAATTTCAATTCCTAATTGAATGGCCATGCTGACGACCTGCCTGTGCAGAGGTGTCTCTGCATGTCAGGGCAGCAGGGCACCTGGAGACCAGAGGCCAGTGGAGCCATGTCCCTGGCAAGCACAGTCCCATCACGCTGGGGCTGAGCAGCTCCCAAGGTAGGGGGGAGTGGTGAACCAGGGTCATAGCTCATGGCTGCAATCCGGACTGTGCCACAGGAGCCATCACGTTTGCAGTGGGTTCAGAGTGAACGTTTCTTGCATTAGGTGTGACCCAGTCAGCAGGGGGCCAGTCATCCAGTATGCAGGAGATTTACTACCATCCACTACTGCTCATGCTTGCCAGCCTGCTACGTGTATTTGCACTGTGTTTGATTCTGTTTAGATGAATTTATTTAAAAACTAGCAGGTTCAAAAAGGCACCGAAATCCACATTTCTAGGGGCAGTTTTCCCTGTGTCTATATAATTAAAAGTGGCTACTGCTTCTGTGCTCCTCAGGGAAATCCCAGAAAGTGACCCAAAACACAGTCACTTCTTTTCCCTTCAGAGGCACAGGAGCACAGCCTAACACACCACGAGCAGCACTTGAAAATGCTGTTGTAAACACGATTTGCAAATGCACAAGTGTCAGTTTTTACCCCAAATTTCATTATTTCTATGGTTTTACTTCTGTAGGTTTCCAGAAATACAAGTTATTTTTTCCCAACAAATATTTACATTATCCTTCTGACTTTTGAATCTACTTCTTCGACTTGTGAGGTGCTTTGGTTTTGTTTCAGCAGGAAAACTTAAGGGATGTTTCTGTTCCTTACAGTGAAATGAGTTCAGTTTTTAAAAGCAGTCGTGGTCAAACAAAATAGGGCTTCAATCAACCTGCAGAGTTGCCTGAACCGGAATAGGGAGCCTCTATTTGTTCCAAATATGCTAAAATAGATAAAATAAATACATGTAAATCTTTATTTATAAATATATAAACCAAAATACTCTAAAAATACTGTGTCTAGACCTGGCCTATGCTCAGAGGAATTTTTTTCTGCCTTTTTTTTAATCAGCACTGAAGCTGATTAGTCCCTGCTCTTGAGATAAGGTTCCAGCCGTTTATAGACAGCACACAATTTAACTTGAAGGGAAAAGCTGGGAACAAGGAAGGAAATAAGTGCAAGATACAGAGTACATCTCTCTGTGCTGTATTCTGTGTCAAACTTAATGGGTTTGTAATTAGGTCACAGGGCTGATTGATATCGGCGCTTAGCTTCCTGGGTGACATCATAGGATCATAGGATGTTAGGGGTTGGAAGGGACCCAAGAGATCATCGAGTCATCAGCCCCTCCTTCACTCCCTAATAGGGATTAAGATGTTGACACACAGAAAATTCTACTTCCTGGGGAGAGAAAAGTGACTAATTAAACCAGTTGTGTAGACTTGACAGTGGCTGAATTATTTACCAATATGGCAATGAAATAGCGACTGACGGCAAGGAAGAACGTGCGGAAAGAGCAGAAATATGTTTGCAGCCTGTACGTGTGGAGGAGTTTGGTTTAAACAAGCCACAGACCTAGGATGGCTCAGGAGCAATCACGAGTCAAGTTTCATATCCACAAGCAGAAGAAGTAAGCGAGTTACCTTCAAAAAGCAAGAGGGCCACTAGCATAGTGCATGGCCAAACACACAGGGACCTTGGCATGAGAGGAGCGGTGGGTGCTTGCAGACCGTGCTATTCAAAGAGGTTAGTGAGAAGGGTGCCTTATAGATATTTCTTTACATAGAGGGCTCATAAATGCTTCAAAGGACACAGCTTAGGATGGTGCTTCTGATTTAAAAATAGCTGCCACATTTCAGACTGAATGTACCATGTTGTTCCTGTGTAAAACTGTACAACCCAGTAGCAACCTTTAACTCATTTTTATGAAACGTACTACAGTCGAGTTGCTGTATGGTGCAGCTGAAAGAGCTTGCTGCTGTGATTAGTCGTTTCTATTGCTTTGTTGTCAGGGAGCCTATCCCTTTCCTCAGACTTGTTTTTACACTCTTTTATTTCAGTCTTTCTGTTGATTTATAAGGTGGGATGCTTAAAAACACGAGTTTTGAGGTTTTAGGGGGTTTGATGTTAAAAGCATGAGTAACTAAGGAAGTGGGTTTTTTCTGATGCTATGTATTAAATATATCTTATAATATACCTTTAAGATAAACTTAATATGTCTTTAAGATATATTTGCACTTGAAAGAGATGGCTGGGTGGTACAAGATGCTCAAGAGAGAACTACTCACACTTGATCACAGGAGCATCTTGCAGTAGCACAATAAAAGCCTGGCTCTGAGATCAGAGGAAAATACATTTGTTGAGCTTTGTGGTGGATGTTACTGGTGCAAGAGCTCTGAGCGTCAGAGATGTCTTTTACAATTGTGAGTTGCAGCTTAGTTAATGTGTGCTACGTGTAAAAGGTTTGCAGTCTTCTGTTGTTACGTACTGCAGGTGGGGGCAATCCTCATCTATATAACTGCAGTAAGAATCACAGAACATCAGGGATTGGAAGGGACCTCGAAAGATCATCTAGTCGAATCCCCCTGCCACAGCACCTAGATCCAGTCACACAGGAAAGCAGCTGACTATCACATACATTGCTTTCAAATAACTTTGGAAAGGTGGTAGAAATAACACTTTGATGCTGTTTCGTACAGGCTTTCATCTCACGTGTCTGTCTGCCATTTGTGATCTCTGAGCTTCGTGAAACGCGCCGACATTTATTTTAACATCTGTGTTAGTCTCCAAGTTCTTGGAGGTCTTAGTGTCAGGTTTCTGGTAGGAAATACCAAGGATGTCCTATGAAATCCTGTTAGAGATAGGGTTAAGGCTCAGCTTGACAGCGTGCTGGGCCATCTCATTTAAACTGTTTAGCTTAAAGGGTTGGAATGGCTGGTCCTTGAGGTCCCTTCCAACCTGGCCCACTGAGATACCGTGACCATAGTTCTGGGGAGACTAACTAGTCTTGATTTTCAAAGTTAGTAAAGGAATGGGTCTACAAAGCCAAAAAGCATGGATAACAACACATTATTAGAGGCTTTAAGAAAAGACTTTCAGGATTTAAATTAGAAGCAGAAGGTTAGTGATGCAGATGAGGGTAGAAACATCCCCAAGTGAGCACCCACCCAAGGTTTTCTATACATAACATTTTGCACTGGAATTATATTGATACTGCTTCTGTAGCCAAGCTAGGTTATGTTTTTTAACAATAATTGATGGCTGATAACTGACAGCTGACGGAACATTGCTGCTGAAATATTTGAAGGAAAAATCCCAAATCCTTCCATCTCAGGAATCTTTCAGTTGTGTATTTTATTTATTACCAATTCCAAGTATCATTCAAACAACATTTTTATAGTACCTATATATTATAAGTGATGTTGTTGCCAGCAAGTGATGGCTGAGTGAGGAGGATCATTTGCATCCATTTGTAAACAACATTACTTTGAGAACTGGTGTCTTGTTAGTATTCCAGGTGTAACACTAAGCCCTTCCTAGTCTCTGCTGTTCCCACTTGCCAATGTGAAGAACAAAGATACCTGGTTTAAAAGGAAAGAAATCTTGACGGAAACATGTTGTGATCTATTAATTTATAGTACTTTATGGAATGTTATGTATAGAGCTAACTCCTAAATGAGAACAACAAGGTGCTGTTTGTGCTGAAGCCTTATTGTTACTGTTGTAACAAGATGTTGTAACAATTGTATTTTAGGAAGATTATTTGTAGCAGGTAATGGATTTGAAATTTTACAGTAACTGATGTTCCATTCAACCAGATTTGTACATGCCAGAAGTGAGAGAAAGTAATACTGAATTAAATAATTATCTTACAGCACTTAAAACAAGTCAAATGAATTGGAGACCCAGCACTCAGTAGCACTGTTTAGTTCTGTCTCATCTGAGGTACTTGGGGTTTCTTAAGTTATGGTCTTTTGCTATGGTTATGTAAAGGCAAGGTAAAGGTATGTGTCTATGCATGTGTACTCATATGCGTGTAGATATATATATATATATATACACACACACACAGACACATACTAAGGAAAACCTCTAAAAATTAATCCAGGATAGTGAAATCACTTCTTAAAAATTCTGTACTGCTCTGTTACTAGAGAACACTCTGATTAACACATAGAAGTCCAGGTCTCCATTGTTGTGGTATCTTGTGGAAAGTTTAAGGCAGCATTAGCCATCACAAAAGTCTTCCTCAGGTCATCTGAAAATTCTGCAGTGTGGTACTTTTGATTTATCAGCATATTTTAAATTTTGAGAGGTTACCTGGCCGAGGATCTACTCTCTCAGAGAGAAGATGGCAATAATGTGGTCACAGTTGCAGTCTTCCAGTGTTTCGTTGTGTCTCTTCTTAGTAGTTTGACTTTAGCAGTTCTAGAGGAAGAAGGTTGAAGCTTTGAGTGCTTATTATTCATCTTTGACATCCATGGGTTTAGAGTGGTGTTAAGGTTAAATGGGAGCTCATTTGCACTCTATTTCATTTAGTAAGAGTTCTCATAATTAAATGCAGATCCATGTAATTTAGTGGTAGAAAGAGAAATTCATTAAGATTCCTGATTAGGAAAAAGTATTAACTGCAAAGGTTATAGAAATTTAGTTCCTGCTTAAGGTAAATTAAGCACAAACCACATTCCTGTAAGATGAAACAGATTTCTTAAACTGTAACAGACGAGAAATTTCAAGATTCATTTTCTTCCTCTGTGTGCAACAAAAGCAAAACTAGGCATACAGTTATTAAATCCATAATTAAATCCATATAGTTAATAAAATTCACACAGAGACTGTACCTTTTGTAATTTTTTTTGACATAAAGTTTAGTATTATAGCAAATTCTAATGAAACCAATGTGGACTTTGTTGGTTCAGATTTTACTATTTAAATTAAAATTGCTAAACTGAAATGAAATAAAAGACATTTGCTTTGGTATCTCAGAAAAAAACCAGCTAGCCTTGGCTTGTTTCTTTGCTTTGCCCAAATTGGTATTTTTTCTAAACAAAACCCACAGACCAGCAAGCTTTAAATGTGACTTCAGTGGGTTAAAAGATCACCATCAATTTGGTGATATTTGGCTAGTAAGATGATCTGATAATACAGAAGCATGGAGACTGTCTGCTCTCTTAAAAATGTCTGTATTGGGCTTTTTACTGATTCTATACCTTTAACCATATTCTGCGTGAGAGCAGCATGTTATTCACCTAACCCTTGAAAATATCTTCTTACCACAACTCTTCCCCCATTATGACATTCAAACATATTCTGGCAAACAATGAATTTCTGAAAGTATCTGATGCTTCCCTTGTAAAGTGAAAAGGGATGTGGAAAATCTGTAACAGGGTTCCCTTTGAACTGCTCTCAATATACTCTGTTCTGTGCGGTCAGTCCAAACATAGGACACTTTTTAATGCAGTCCTAACATCCCAGTTATCTAAACCCTTTGGTTAACCATTTTTCTTGGTCATTTTAACATTAGTTGAGCTCCAAAGCTTTTCTTTAATACCAAGCTTCTCTAAGGCACGTGTGGTGCTAACAGATTACGCCTAGAGCCCAGCTCAGTTGTCTCAAAGGGACTGTGCTACCATACTGCACCTCTGACCCTATGTCTGTGCACAGGTGCTTTTTGTCCTCTGGCTACTGTGATGCACATTTGGAGGAGAAGGCAGGTGCAGAGCTGTGAAGGTTGGACTAGGTGAACCCCTAGAGGTCCCCTCCAGTCTATGAATGGTTTTGTATTTCTGTGGAGGCTAACCTGAGCGCAGCAGCACTCTCTTATGGTGTGCCCAGCCTCAATTACACAGTGCCACTACTATCTCCAAGACCCCTGTCATTAGCAGAGCCTTCCATGTCTCACTTAGGAAAAACCAGCCAACCAAACATCAGAAATACAGCTGAGTTCAGGTTTCATTTCTTCACTTGAGGTTGGGTTGGTTTTTTTTTTTTCAAACCTGCTAGGTAATGGAAAATTTTCCAAAGCAAAGACACGGGATTTTCCCTCCCCCACATTCTAAACTTCTCTGTATTGTTTGGGCTATAAGGCACCTTCCAATTTAGATGTGTGACTCACATTAGCATGCTCTCTATAACCTTTTTCAGATCACTAACAAGGAATTTAATGAAAACATGACCTAACACTCCTCCCAGCAGCACTCAGCAGACACTTCCTTTTGACATGATACACTGCTGGGCTTCACCGTCCACATCTCTAATATGAGACAGTTTTCAAAGCAGCAGTGAGCAGAGGTGGACTAGCACTTTTTTAGGGACAAGTTATTGAATCCTGAAAAAAAAAAAGAGGGAAACATACAAGGACCTTCACAGAAAGAAAATAAACAAGAGTTATAGTCTGACTCTCTTTGTGCAACAGCCTTGTTAATAGGCTACCCCAAACCTCATAACTCAGGTTCAAAACAAAGATATTCTAGGTTTTCTATTAAGGCACTAAGAAAGATTAAATGTAAATATTAACTGACAAGCTTGTCATATTTCTCTGAGAATTATGTCATCAAGGCTTACATTTGCAGCTCTTCAATTTGAAGGATATGATGCTGGGGAAATTGGTACTGAAGAAGCGCTAAAGCGTTGTTTTGCTGGTTTGATGAGATCTTCTAGTAATAATGCTGTTGAGCTGGATACTGTTCACATACTGCTTCAGGGGTTCTGCCTATACCAGGAATTCTCTTCATTTTAAGTTTTTCCCCGCATCTGCAATTGCTCAATTACTATTTGTCATAAAATATAATGAGGATAAGCAGGAAAGAAAAATGTAGCAGAAAGAGTAGAGCAGGATCAGCTAGGACACGGTGCTCAGGGCTGTCTATTCAGGTTCTGAGTATCGCCACGGATGGAGATGTCTGCAACCTCCTACAGTGAGCCTTTATTTTCTTAGGGTTAAATCTCTTATATTGCATTTCAAATTCTGCCTGTTGCCTATACCATGGTGATTAGCCAGGCTCTGTCTTATTTACTGCACTGTCCCACACCTGGTTTTCAGATGAATTGACTCCATTCAGTTATCGATGGCTGTCATTCAGTGGACTCTCAATTGTCTCCATACACATGGGAGGGGGTGGCCAAAATGGCAATGGATCTATGTGTGGCTATGTCTGTGTGAGCCAGCACAGAAACAGCCACAAAACCATAAATGAAACTTAAAATGTAAATTTATTTTCAGGAGTCACCTTCTCTGGAGACATTTAAAACCTGCCTGAATATGTTCCTGTGCGACTTGGTGTGGCAGGGGGATTGGACTAAATGATCTTTCAAGGTCCCTTCCAATCCCTGATGTTCTGTGATTACCTCACCAACCAGGAGATCCCTGAAGCAGCATCTGGGCAGAGGGACACAAGCAGAGCAGCAGCTACTGGACTCACTGGATAGTTCAGATGGCAATAATGCTTGTGCTTTGCAAATTTGATTGATCCTGAAGTATGAAAGGTTTTCTGAAATATTCAGAAACATAGTGCATAAAATTGATGAGAGTGTGCTTATCCTCTAGTGACTGCACCTAACCACTTAAAACGAAACATGAGGTAAGTTTACCACTGCTGTACCTCTGAATACGTCAGGTAAGTTTATTTTTTAACCTTCTTAGGAGCCATGGTGATCATGTGTGATAGTTTTTGCAGACTATCACGTGCCAGTTGCCCTCAGGGGGTTTTAAAAATGATTTTCAGTGATCCTAATGAATGGGTGGAGTCGTATCATATCTTACTAGACTTGTACCTACTGTTTCCAGGATCAGCAGTCCTTTATCTGGAATGACATAAATAAGAATTCATTTAAGCAGTTCTATTTGGATAACAAATTGGTGATGAGTCTTTTTAAGTACTGGAATAGTGAGGTTGGCTTGAAGTACTGAGACACACCACAGGAACAGGATATCTATAAAAGCTGAATACTAGACGTCCTTCCCTAAAATCAAGGACTGCTGTAGTATGCCTAGAGGAAATAGTCGAAGCCCTTCTACTAGGTAGTAGATCAAGTGGGCAGACAATCTGGTTTATATAATACTTCTGAAGCTCTTAAGTGCATTTTCAGGATTTGAATTTTGTGATCTACTAGAACCACAAAACTATTATTTTATGAACTTTGTTTTTATAAAGTTTATTATAAAAACTACAACATATTAACTTTATCCCCTAAAACACACCAAAACCTTTCCTCTGCAGATATGTTAGGGGCAGAAGCATTCTTCACAGGAGCAAGACATATTTGGAACGCTTACAAGAACATGATTGATAACATTTCATGAATGCCTTTTAAAGGCTGTGCTTGAATATCAGCTAGAGTACCAGCTTGCTCTCCTTAAATGAATAAAACGGTGTAATAGAAGAGTAATTGAAACGTGTCACTGTGAAGAGTATCTAGCTCTTCACATCTCTTACACCATTTCAGGTTCTTTCACCTGTTATTTTGGAGCTGCAAGTCCCTTTCATTCTCAAACAAAAGTTGAATGATTTTACTTTTTCCCCCCTAATTTCTTGTTCAAGGTTTGAGATTAATCTTTCAGTTAAATAGATTTCTTTAGAAGATAGTCTTCTGGCATCATTCTTCAGGAAATGTGCTGTGATGTCTAATGAGGCTAGACTTAATCTGGATTAAATCTGCTTCTGAAGAAGCAAATTGCCTGAGTTTATAGAACTTGGCCAGTTTCATAGCTGCAGAAGATAAAAGGTTGCCTTGGAGTCCAAGAAATAACGTTGTAATATCTCTAAAATGCTTTAATGAACAAAACCTTTCTCAAAGTGTCTTGTACAGAGTATCAGTCTTATTTTAACAAGTCGTCTCAGTGAGGGTAAGGCTTGTGTTTAAAATTATTGATCACAGTTTGAAACGTCAGGGGGATGACTTTTCCGTTGTGCTAAACAACCCAAAAACCAGGTACTTTGCGACTGATTGTGAGTGTCAGGTTCAAAAACTACATGTATTTTCCTCAAACTAGACATGGAGAATAGAAACTCCTCAGGGTTGGTTCAAGTGTCATCATTTGAGACAAAAAAGGATTGGTGTTAAGTATGTTTAGAAATCTTGTGGTTCCTGCTTCCTCATCCTGCATCTAAAAAAGACAGCGCTAGCTTCATTATAATGTCTGAATTGTAATCCCCTTTAGAAACCCAAAAGTCAGACTCACAGAATCATCATGGCTGGGAAGGACCTCCAGAATACGTTCTTCAGTGCCATAGACCAACGGGCTGGGTTGAGGTACAACAAGATACTTAGCTCAAGTCAACCGCTGTAATGGTCTCAGGCTGACTGTGTTTATGTTTTCCATCTCCTCTGCTAAAAATACTTGAAATCCTTAATTAACTAGGATTTGGGGGTTTTTTTTTGGGTGGGGTGGTGTTCCAGCTGCTCTTCAAATAATCACCATATTTCATAGAATCATTAGGGGATTGGAAGGGACCTCGAAAGATCATCTAGTCCAATCCCTCCACCATGGGCAGGGACATCCCACCCTAGATCAGGCTGGCCAGAGCCTCATCCAGCCTGGCCTTAAACACCTCAGGGATGGGGCCCCAACCACCTCCCTGGGCAACCCATTCCAGGCTCTCACCACTCTCACTGTGAAGAACTTCCTCCTCACATCCAGTCTAAATCTACCCAGCTCCAGCTTTGCTCCATTCCCCCTAGTTCTATCACTACCTGATATCCTAAAAAGTCCCTCCCCAGCTTTTCTACAGGCCCCCTTCGGATACTGGAAGGCCACAAGAAGGTCACCTCGGAGCCTCCTCTTCTCCACACTGAACAGCCGCAACTCCCTTAGTCTGTCCTCATAGGAGAGGTGCTCCAGCCCACTGAGAGGTGCTCCAGATGTTCTAGTTGTACGTATTCTGGCTCTAAGAGTTATTTGTACTTCAGCATTTCACTTGTTCGTGTAACACTGCACCATATTATTTCAAATAGTGAATGACAGAATGTCTCCAGGGAGGTGGCCTCTTACCACCTCTTTGGGCAACCTGTCATATGGATGTATTTAAGATGTAATTTAATATTTATGGACATAAGCAGAATATTTGTTAATATTGAAAGACTTGGCTTTCAATCCTTAATGATATATTATTGTGAGTAAGTCAGTTATGGTGATACAGAAGTTTAGCATAACTGACAAGTTCAGGTCTCTCAAGCCCACATCCCAAGATACTTGCTTTCACAGAATCACAGAGCATGAGGGATTGGAAAGGACCTCAAAGGACCATCTAGTCCAATCCCCCTACCACAGCAGGATCACCTAGACTAAGTTGCACAGAAACATATCCAGACAGGTTTTAAGCATCTCCAGAGAAGGAGACTCCACAACCCTCCTCGGCAGCCCATACCAGTGCTAATCTGGATCAGAATATAAAACCTAATTAAAACATCAAGCCTTCTATATACAGGAAATACTCTTGCACTTCACGCAATCACAGAACGTGAGGGATTGGAAGAGACCTCGAAAGATCACCTAGTCCAATCCCACTGCCACAGCAGGATCACCCAGACCAAGTCACACAGGAACACATCCAGGTGAGTTTTAAACATCTCCAGAGAAGGAGACTCCACAACCTCCCCTGGGCATCCCCTTCCAGTGCTCTGTCACCCTCACTGTGAAGAAGTTCCTTCTCATGTTTATATGGAATATCCTATGTTCCAGCTTACACCCATTGCCCCTTCTTGTCCTATCACTAGATGACATTGAGAAGAGCTTTC
>JAOXOE010027980.1:0-17097 GCA_028565055.1 Phoeniculus purpureus | reverse complement strand
TAGGTGATCCTGCTGTGGCAGGGGGATTGGACTAGATGATCTTTCGAGGTCCCTTCCAATCCCTAATATTCTGTGATGACACTACAAAATTTTTTTGAAAAAAAGTTTCTATAGATTTCCATATTAAATTCTAGCTGAAATGCAACACTCACTATTATGAATTGTATTTCTTACCACAGTCTTCATTCTGTGGTTATCATAGATACTAATGTATCTGGCACCGCTGTAATTATTAAAGAAGTTTTCTGGATATGCCCCTCAGTCTGAAAATGATGTCTTCCCTGGAAACTTTAACTCATCCTGGAGCACTTTTAATGTCCATGAGGTTTATTAATTAATTAGTGGTGTTCAATAATCTTATAGATCCTTTCCAACTTAAATGATTCTCTGACTCTGTGATTAGTGTCTGCTGCCTAACAGTTTCCAAGATTTCAGTAGCTTCACAACAAACCTGAGATTCTCCCTTCTAAAACAAGTTGGCTCCCATGTCAGTTTTATACTGCTTTCCACTGTCACACTGGTGACACTGAGAAAAAAAGGGTTGTAGAGAGAATTGCAATGAAGACAAATCGCCTGTCAGCCTCTGTAACAGGACAGTGCTCAGAAGTATGCAAATGTTGCTGTAATACCTCACATCTGGGATTTGGGTCTGAGACACATTGTCCTGTGGTAATTATCTCATGTGATTAACATCCCCTCCTGTTCCATGTCTTTCAGGGAACAGCCCAGACGTTTGGAAGACTAGTTTTGACTGGGTAAGTTAATTTTCTTCATCCTAGCTGGTATGGGGCTATGTTTTGGATTAGTGCTGAAAACTGTTGGTAATCAAGGGATGCTTTCATTATCGCTGGGTAGTGCTTTCTCGGTGTCTAGGACTTTTCCGAAGCTGTGAGGCAATAGAGGCTGTACAGCCACTCCAACCAATCAAAGGCATATTACCATACAACAACATCAGCAACAAATTGGAGGGGGGTTGCGGGGAGAGGTGAGTGGACATTGCCTGGGGCATTGGTCAGTTGGTGGTGAGCACTGATTTAATTTGCATCACTTGTTTTTCTTGGGAGTTTGTCTTAGTTATTTTCCTTTACATTATGATTTATTACTCCTTACTATTATTTTTATTTTATTTTAATTATGAAGCCTGTCTTATTTCAAACCATGAGTTTTCTCACTTCTACCCTTCCAATTCTATCTCTTCATCTTGCTAAGGGTGAATGAGTGAGTGGCAGTGTGGTACTTTGCAACAAGATATTCTCTGAGGTCCCTTCTGACCTAAGCCACCGTATGATTCTGCAACAGCTAAGATCAGCAAAAACTTGTGGGTAGATATCATGTTCTGTTTGTCTTGCCAGAGCCATCAGATGCAAAACAGCCTTCTTGTACACGCATCTTGCCAGGATAGATTTTGTGTCTGTGTCTATATTCCAGCAGCTTTTGTGCTTGGTTGTAAATTGCAGATAAATTTAGAGAAAGAGGTTGAGATCTTAAATGTACTGAACAGTATTGAGAAAGGTTGGCTGCTGGGTACAAGAAACTGAACTTGAAGTCAGCTTTTATTAGGCATCAGAGAATCTACATATGAGATTACTCTGTACAGAACACATACATCACTAATTGAATTGGTCACAGAGCAACTTATATATAAGATGTTGCTAAGTAACCTGCAAAGTTTTCAGGGAGAAATAAAAACAAATAGCTAATTAGGCTAGCTGATAGAGTTGTAAAAAATGGATGTGTCTCAGACATGTAAGTAATCGTTTGTGTAGGCATTCTAATCTTCTATGTAGACATTCTGAAAGTAGTTGGAGAATGGGTATATACTAATTTAGCTTAGGCTGTTTTCACTGAAGTGGTCAAATAAACTCTAATTTTATTATTTAACATGGCTGAATTGAGCTTGGATGTGGAGAAGGCTTGAGAGAGTGAAGGTAGCTACGACTGCATCCATTTAAAATCCCTACGTCCACCTGCAATCATTTATAGCAGTACAGTTAACCTTAAGAAATCTTGTAATTCAGTCTTGTTCTTGGAAGTCATTCTACTTTGAAACCAAATTATGATTTCTACATGGCCATATCAGACTAATCTGACTATATTTGATATGAAGTGTGGTAGGGCTTCCAGTTATGAAAAGGGCATTGACACACATCCTCACAGGTATATTTCATCCTCTTGTCATGCTCTGCACTACTGCAATCACTGAATCACAGAATAAGTTAGCTTGAAGGGCCTCTGGAGGCCATATAACCTGACAGCTTTCTTGCATTTTATATGAATTTTTAGGATTTTTTTTCTCGTCCTGTCATTGGGCTCTGTTGAGAAGAATCTGATTCACCCTTCTTCATTCCCTCCCACCAGATATTCATTCATATTACCCCGACCATTATCTTCTCCATACGGAAAATCTCCTCAGTAAGATGCTCTGGTCACTCAATTCTTTGTGAACCTGACCTGGCCACAACTCAGGATGTCCATCTTTCTTGAACTGAGGAGTCCAGAACTAGAACAGTACTCCAGATGTGTCCCATCAGTGAGTAGAAGGGCTCACCTTTCTTACCTAGAGGAAACAGTTTCCCTAATGCAGCCCAGGATACTGTTGAGCTGCTTTGCTACAAGAACGCATTGCTGGCTCAGTCAGCTGTTTGTTCACCAAGATCCTAGAGTCCTTCTATGCAGAGCTGCCTTACAAATAGTTGACCACTAGCATGTACTCTTTCCTCTGGTGCAGAACTCTGCATTAGCCTTTGTTAAATGTCATGAGATTTCTCTTGGTTTAATTCTCCAACCTGACAAGGTCCCCCTGAATGGTGGCACCAAATATCCCAGCTCTGTATTGTCTGTGAATTTGCTTATGGTGCTCTCTTCCATCACACAGATTGTTAATGAAAATTTTGAACAATCACAGCCCCTGGGGTACACCACTCTCTTCCAACCATGTGCTGCAGTGTTCAGTTTAAAGAGTGAAAAGATCATAGATATTCCTACTTCTTCCAAGTTATAGAAGCTGTTTTCATGCTAAATTGCAATCTTAGCATTTTAAAGAAATGGTAGAGCTAATATCTCCTCCGTCTTGCCTCTTTCTCTCCTCCCACATAAATCACTTACCAGAAAATAGCGATGATTATCTGTGATGTAGTGTTTAGGTAATTCATTATGTCTTCCTTGAAAAAAACTGTTCTCCATACTTTTCATGGATTTACTAAATTTATTCAGTGTCTAATGAACCAATTACCTCTGATGAGAAAGAAAACATTTCCTTCACTAATTTCTATTTTTACCCTTAGCTGTGCATCTGTCTAGCTACAGTGCAAAACCCCCCAGCTTTAAGTACCTTAGGACTACTTGCTGGTCTTTTCAAAATTAAGAAAATGTCTGTGGCTACTTCTTTTGTGTCCTTGAACTAGAGGAGGTAACAGCTATTGTGAGATAACTGTGAGAGAGCAGATATCCAGCTAACTGCTGTTTTCTCTTTCACTTTTCCTCTTGCGCTGAAAGCCATGGATGTTGCTATCCAAGTGAGGCTGTATTGTATTATCTTGGACTCTTTTATAGACACTAGTTACTTTGTTGTGTGCAGGGGAGTAACTATGGTGCAACATTTACAGTGTAAGTGGAAGGAAGGCCTAGAACTCTTTTAACCTGAAGCAATGAAAACCATAGAGCCATAGAATCATTAGGGATTGGAAGGGACTTCGAAAGATCATCTAGTCCAATCCCCCTGCCAGAGCAGGATCACCTAGACCAAGTTGCACAGGAACACATCCAGGTGGGTCTGAAACATCTCCAGAGAAGGAGGCTCCACAACTCCCCTGGGCAGCCTGTTCCAGTGCTCTGCCACCCTCACTGTGCAGGACAATTTATTTAAATAAATTGTTTCTGAACAATTTATATTTATACTACAACCTACTTCGTTGAGAATTCCATGATAAAATAAAAATACCACAACAGCTTTTTTTTTCCCTAAAAAATTTTGAGTAATATTTTAACTGTATTGAATGAAGGAAGGACGACTGTAAGATGAAAGCTGGTAACCAGTGTATCTACCATCAGTTGTCCCAAACCAAGGAGACAATACTGACCTTGCTGTGTTCAGTGCCAAAAGAGCACCAATACAATTTGAGGCTTAATTTCAGCTTTTTCATATTGGACAGATCATACTAAATTGAGTTTTAACCATGAGGATAATGTTGATCTCCTTTGCAGGTTTGGAATGTAAAACCTGGCTTTAAAGGCGTAATGGGGAACAAACATGGTTTCTTTCTTACAGACTCTCTCTCCACCTTTGAAAATATTAATATCTTATTCTAATTTGTTTCATACTTACCTTTTATTTCTCCCTCAAAAATCATAGGATCATAGAATCATTAGGGATTGGAAAGGACCTCAAAAGATCGTGTAGTCCAATCCCCCTGCCACAGCAGGATCACCTAGACCAAGTTGCACAGGAACATATCCATTGAAAAACTTACATCACCATCACATTTTCTTTGCATGCGTGTACTTCTATGCCTAGAACATACAAAATAATTTGGTTCTTTTCCCATATGTTTCTTCTTTTTCTCTGTTTGTGTTTCTTACCCTCTTTGCTGCTAAACAAAACAATGAACTACGCCTTATACCATCTGTGAGCAAACTGGATGGAAATCAGGTTAAAGCTACAAGACGCATCAAAAAACTGATCCTCTGGTTCAGCTCTTTTCTTTAAGCACAGGTGTAACAAAGCTTTTGTGTTATCTAATATTACATTTCAGAGTTGCAAAATACATTGGCACTTGTTATTTATAATGAGTCCAGAGATATACAAAAAGTCCTCTAAATCACCGCTTCCTGAGCTCCTCTTAGTCTTTAAATGCAAGCTAGAAAAGATAGTGGGAAAAAGTAATTATCTCTATTCTTAGCTGTATCCATACTACATAATGCAGTGCTATGTAGAGATAGCTCAAAACTAGCCACGACACAGCAGGAGACTCCCGCCAATTCTACAAACAGCAGACCTAGAGCCGGCACTAATACCTGCATAATGCTAAGTTACAGCATGCAAACACCTTCAGACGCAGTACAAACACATTTACTGAAACTAAAGAAACAGGAAATTTCAGATTAATAAAGGAAGTTGTATGTTGGGTATTTTTGTATAAAATGTGTAATTAATATGTACTGCAGAAAGTACAGTAAGATCCTTTGTATGGATTCTAAAATGACTTAAACTGGTAATGAGACTGATCAATGTACTGTAAGACTTGCTAAATGTTGGTATTCTCAGGCTCTAGATTGACATCTAAACAGCAGAGAAATTGAAAACGCATGATTTTGGAGCCTTCCTGCATTTCCCAACTAAAACTTCTCTGGAGCATCTGGAACTGATCACTGGAGTCAGGATGTTGCACTGTGTGACTGTGCTTCCCCAGGCTTGCCAATAAATACAAAGTAAAGAAGATTCACACAAATGAAGAAGAGATCACGGTATGGAGGGAGTTATACATCACACTTGTCACACTCCAACACAACCTTGATGATGTAGGAATCATCCTTTTAGTTCAGAGTCTAAGTTAGGCATCCACTCAACTCCACGGTTCACTCACATAGGGAAAAATATTGGTATTTCATTGCTCTGTCTCTCAATGTTTGTATTTCTTTCTGTATCTTTTACATTTTTCTTCTGTCTTGTCACTGGGAGAATTTGTTAAGCTCTCTGAGCATTTGTAACATCCTTCATCCCTTCCAGGAAATCTATAAAGACATTGAAAAGATTATTTTTATATGTACTGCAGAGTCAGTAAGAAAGAAACAAAACAAACCCCCAAACTCTTGTGTTTTAGTTAAAATTGTTCAAGTAAGAAAAGACTATTGTGGCCTGGAATTATATCTTCCTCAATAGCATACTATGTTTCAATATTGAATATTATCAAGATTATCAATGATTTAATCAATGATTGAATATTTCATCTAATGATACACATTTTACATATTGATCTGTTTGTTTCTGCAGCTACTTAAAGTAATAATTAATGCATAAAGATGTTTCTCAGCTTGACTGTCAGCTTCCTTGCAATGATTTTACATTCAGTCAATATGGGTCGAGATGTATAATAATAATAATGGGATAGCAAACTGAAGAATAACACTATACTGAAAATCTAGTTTTCTTTGGAGATATACTGTTACGGATGATTGTTATTTAACTGCATTTTAAATTACAAGGTAGAATTTGAGATTTAACCGCAGGAAATGGTGCTGGGTCAGAGCTTTTATGTATAGCCATCTTAGACTGGAGCATTGACCACAGTCATGCCTTTTAGCCTTCCTAAGGTTTATCAGTGTTTTGCAGCTGTTGGTTCTTCTAGAGAAATTGCAAGCAAAACATAATAAGGTTACAAAAGCAAATTGCAAGCAAAACATAATAAGTGAACTCCCAAAAGGAAAAAACTTTTGAATCAAATTCACAGAGCACTGCAGCTAAAACCTTGGTCAGTCTTACTGCTCATTTACATAATATTACCCTAAAAGCTTTGCTTTAGGATTTTACTTTGAAAAGTTTTCTTCTTTGGGGAGACTTCAAAATGCTGTGTCTCTGTTTCTCTACAGAACACTGACAAGATTTAAGAAAACTGAAATATGCGGCTATAGATATGTATGTTGTATATAAACAGTATAGTGCAGTACAGCCTATACAGTATGTAGCAGTAGATATAGATCTTTATATATAGATATATAGAATAGAAGTTTCAGCTCTTTTATTGAACATTTTGTTTATTTGTGTGTGTGTTTATATGCATGGTTTTTGATTTTGTGAATTGGATGGCTGTGGTAAAGCTGAGATAGATTTCAGGATACATTTAATTTACTCCAACTCTAGCTTGGTGTAACTTAGTTCTGTTTATACCAGTATGAACAGTGTGTTGTGTTAGCTTGAGCTTTGTTGTAAGAACTTGAGATATTTCATCAGTTAAAACAGTGCTACTTCAACTTCCCAAAAGATTTTGATTGCATTTTTTTTCTTAGTGCATATGTTCCTGAGAAGGGAACATTTATTGTGTGTGGTGTTGTAATCCAGTGAATTAACTGTACCTTTCATGAAATTAAGTCTGTGTCAGGAAAAATTCTGTCTACCTACAAGTGCTTAACTCACCTTTCACTATCTTTCAAATACATACATCTGTACAGCAACACAATTCCCTGTAACTGCAGTTTTACAGATTAATTCTGGTTTGTTCTAAAGGAACTTCTTCACAGTGAGGGTGACAGAGCACTGGAACAGCTGCCCAGGGGGGTTGTGGAGTCTCCTCTGAAGATGTTTAAAACCTGCCTGGACGTGCTCCTGTGTGACTTGGTCTAGACGATCCTGCTGTGGCAGGGAGATTGGACTGGATGATCTTTTGAGGTCTGTTCCAATCCCTCATGTTCTGTGATTCCTAGAACCTGAAGTCAAATATTTATTTAAGTGTCTGGCCTGGTAGATCACAAACCTGCTCGTACGGCTTATTAGCTCAACTTCTTTATTTTTCTTTTATTTATATTGTTAAGTAACATCTTACTGCTTGTTTTCATTTCCTTTTCAAGGTCTACCTCAGACAGACTTTTGGAAATTCTGACTTTAACCCTTCACTTTCTGGTCTCCAAATACATAGCTTTCTTTGTTAGTTAACCCCTTTCGACCATTTCTCCTAGAATTTCCCGCTATTCAAAGAAATGTGCCTGGTGTAAATTTAATCACTGTAGGCCTAGGTCCTTTCAGCAAAATTTAAATTGGCGTAGGAAAAGTTGGGGTGCTGATGGACATTTAGCTGAACATGAACCAGTAATGTGCCCAGGTGGCCAAGAAGGCAAAGAGCATCATGGTCTATATCAGAAATCGTATGGACAGCAGGACTAAAGAAGTGATTGTCCCTCTGTACTTGGCATTGGTGAATGCCAAGTACAATTGGTGAATTCTGAATATTGCATTTAGTTTTGGAAGAAGGACATTAAGGTGATGTAGTGTATCCAAAGAAGGACAACAAGACTAGTGAAGTGTCTGGAGGGCACGTCTTATGAGGAGCAGCTGAGGGGACTGGTGTTGTTTAGACTACAGCAAAGGAGGTTGAGGGGAGGTCCTAATGCTGTTTAAACCACCTGAAAGGAGGTTGTAAAGAGATGGGGTTTTTTCTCTTCTCACAAGTCCACCAGCAATAGGTCAAGAGGAAATGGCCTCAAGTTGCATGAAGGAGGTTTAGACTGGACATTAAGAAAAATTTCTTCACTGAAAGAGTAGCCAAGAATTGGAACTGGACACATATTAGTTGGAATTGATGATCTGGGAGATATCTTCCAACCTTTCACTTGGAGATAAGAGTGTCTCCTCCCAAGATGTTCAACTCAAAAGGCATTACTTACAAAATTCAAAGTTTTTAGTGATTAGAGCTCTCCTCTTCACATTGTGAAGCGTCTTGTAGAACTAAGTGTGTTTATCCTTCTATTTAAACTGAATCAATTTATGATCCCTTGGTCTGAAGATATTTAGCTGACTGCAGGTAAATGTAGAAAATGAGGAAAACTCAGAATTACTTTTTTTTTCCATCTGGTCCAAATTTTGTCACTAATAATTGGAGCCTGAACACCTCATTTCCTGTTAGTTCTATTTAAAAGGTAGAATTACTAGGAGCATCTCATTTTTCCTGCAATAAAATCCTGGTTTCCATGGCTTAAAATTTTTCATTCAAACTGGAACGTGGACTAGAATTTTCCATACCAGGTGCCTGCCTTGGGCCAATCTACCTCATTATTACTGGCAATAAATTCAGATAGAAGAATTGGGCAGCTTCCTATGAAGTGGAAACACGGTCCATTTTGATCACAAAAAATTCTCTAGAACAAAAGGACTAGATCTTTAATATTCCTTGGTATAAGCCTGGAGGTCAGGATCTTGAGAAAGTTGTAAAAGTACCTGAAATTCCTAAGCCTCCTTCTCTCTGGCGCCTACACTCATAGACAAAGTGGGAGTCAACTTTCGCCCTGATTTTTCTAGTGTATCCAGATTAACAATTAATTTAAGTTTCAAAAATTGACAGCTGTAGACTGCAAGTTTTCAAACCTCTTGATGATTATTTTGAGCATGCTAGATTTTCTGATAGTGCTGATACTTTATATTGTGATATCGCTGTACTTTATGTACAGAGTTGTGAAAGGGAATCCATGCTATTCCAGCTTTTTGGAAACAGTGCTACTGGTACGTAGGTGAGCTATGCAGAGGGAGAAATACATCACAAACACTTCATTACTTTTATAATCAGGATAGGACATAGGAATAAGATCAGAGGCTGCACATCAGCACTGGAATAAGACAAAATACTGAGGTTGCACTTCTTAAGATAGAATTCCCACTCTGATCCACTGTCTGAGGCAGTGATCCTTTGAGTAAAGCAATCTATCAGTATATGATTCATAGAATCATAGGATCATTAGGGATTGGAAGGGACCTTGAAAGACCATCTAGTCCAATCTCCCTGCCACAGCAGGATCACCTCGACCAAGTCACACAGGAACACGTCCAGGCGGATTCATGACTTATAAAAATGGGCTGAACTGAATTTGCACCAAATGTTTCTAATTTCCTGATTATTTTGCCTATTTGATTTGCATCCTGAAAAACAGCATTAACTCTGAAAAACAGCATTAACCAAGGGTTTTATTTTGTGTTTTTACTACTGCTATTACTCTTAATTTTTTTAAATTCAGTTCCGGTTTCTTTACAAGCCGGGTAAGTAAATGCTTTTAGCTACCACTAATTGGATCCAGGTTTAAACTGCAGGTATTAGGCATGAATGAACAGTGCTTTACATATGTCTACTACTTGCAGGGTTACTGACCTGAAGGCACTCTTAAATTTCTATAGGTCACTGAAGTCACTAATTTGTAGGGTGAAGTCTTCCTCGCAAAGACTTGTGCAATAAATAGATTCTGCCTGTTACAGAAGTAGGACTTGTCTCCCTCTTGCCTCCAGCATTCCTAGCAACCTCACACAAATGGTGAAAACACAAACTTCATCTACACTTGCAGAAATAGCTCCTTACCAGTCAGAAATACTCAACTTTGTTGAGATGCCTGCATGTGCACCGCTCATGGCATCAGATCAGCATAAATTTGTCTCTGCACATGACTGTGAGGGCACCGTCTGCAGCCTGGCAAACAGGAGAAAAAGTGTTTTTGCATAGGCTGTGCATTTCACATGGTTTTGGGTTCACCCAGAATTCACCTAGGCTATATTAACTGTTTCTCTTTGGAAAAGCATCCCAGGGCCTTTGGAACAGAGCCCCACAAAATACTAAGCAGGAGAGTTTCTGTCTGATCTAACCCATGATCAGACAGACCATTGACCTCTGTGTAAAGATGAATTACAGCCATGACAGATGTGACTCACAGAGTTGATATTGGTCTAGGACAAAACCTTTCTGAGATACTCCAGTCACCATTTTGGGAGGTTCACCTTTTTGAAAGGATTTTGTTTCCCTGCATAGTGATCAGTGGCATTTAGGGCAGCAACAGCTCAATTCAGATTTGGAGAATTCTGAGGGTAGTGCTTATGGCTGCAAAGATTTGCTTGGCATCTACAGACCACCCTACACTGGGGCATTTCACATTACATAAGTGACAACAATGTGGAATTTAATGAGTGACACAAAAAGGGTTTTCAAATACTTTTAGGCTTCACTCCATTGGAAAGTGTGTGTTGTCTTGGGCTGATCTTGATGGTACTGTTTTAATAGCTTACTTTTAGTTTCTCTTTTTTACTTCTATATGATAAGATTTTTGTTTTATTTTGCCAAATTCAGGTTTTTTTACTGCTCTCTAAAAATACATACATTGTATGTGAACGAGAGGCCTGTGGCATGCACACACTGGGAAACTCTTGAAAGCAAGACAAAGGACACACTTTAATGAGGATTCAGTACTGGTTCCTGATGACCTCCAGTTGCACAGAAGGCTAATTAATTAATTAATTAATTGCCTACACTGCTTGTCTGAAAATAAAATTGCAGATATATATTGAAAAGGTGAGAAACTGAGACTCTGGGCAGCATCTGATACGATTAAAGAAATCTGAGAAGCGTGGAGGGCAAGTTACATCTAGCAGTGATTCCGTCTTAGAGCATGGGAATCACAAGTTAATTTTGATTGTCCTTGATAGTCACATCTTTATAATCTTCCAATGATTTTGGTTCAGCACCTTCCAGTAGAACTCTTTCCATTGCACGATGTTATTACAGAATGTTTTCATATCTGAAGATAGAGTCTTCCTTGCATGAAAGCAATTATTTCTCATCTTAGATTCAGTGTATGTGGATAAGGGTTGTGGAGTGTCCTTCTCTGGAGACATTTAAAACCTGCCTGGGTGTGTTCCTGTGTGACTCGGTCTAGGTGATCCTGCTGTGGCAGGGGGATTGGACTAGATGATCTATTGAGGTCCCTTCCAATCCCTAATGATTCTATGATTCTATGATAAGACTGAGGACTTGTCTCTTGAACACTATATTCCACCCTCAATTCCCTCTTTTTTTCTTTCAATAATTCTTCCTAAATCTTGGATCTTTTTTGTCTTTTCTTCTTAGGTCTGGAGTTCTCCATTGCATCCCAATGTGTTGAATCAATCTTACATTGTGTCCTCCAGAACTGGAGGAGGACTCTGTTTCAATATGCTGTAAGCATACAGTGTCATAATTAACCCTCAGGTCTTCCGAGATGGCTATATGTGGCACTGATGTTCACAGAAGTAATAGCTTCCTTTTATTGACACAGCATCTCCTCTTTCTGAAATATCTCTGCCCAATACATTATTTTCCAGCCTTACTTGTCCAGTGAATTTCAGTCATAGAATCATAGAATAGTTTCAGCTGGAAGAGATCTTCAAGATCATCAAATCTGACCTTTTCCTAGCCTTATCATCACAGGCTCAACAAAGCAGAGTATAGAAGCAGGATCACCTGCCTGCTTCTGCTGGCAACACTATTCCTGATATGGGCCAGCATGCCATTGGACTTCTTGGTCATCTGGGCACACTGCTGGCTCAATGTTCAGCTCGCCCTCCACTGACGTTCCCAGATCCCTCTCTTCCCAGCAGCCTGTACCCAGCGATCCAGCCTATCTAGATCCCATTGCAAAGTACCCTCAAGCAGATCAACACAGCTTGGTGTCATCTGCAAACTTACTAAGGGTGCACTCCATCCCCTTGTCCAAAGTGTTGATAAAAATGTTAAACAGGAGCAGCCCTAGTACTGAGCCCTGGGGGACACCACTTGTGACTGGCCAACAACTGGGTTTAATTGTTCTGTCTTTCAAAATTAAATCTCTCACAAGTTGTTGTCATTCACAAACTTTCTAAGTACTTTTCTAAATGTTAGGTTTAAGTATGGAGTGGTGTCAGGTCAGCCTTATGAAGGGCGTTATATGCCTTATCTCTTCTCCAACAAGCTATTAACGATTATTTTGCACAAGATTTTACAGCAGCTTCACTCAGACCATGTATTCACAACTGGTTTATGAGTGTCACGTGAATCTGACATCTATTGCTTTACCAGGTCTTGTTAACCTGTTAAAATACCTGAGTTATATTGACATGAGCTATACTTGACAAATTCATGTTGGTTGTGTTTTGTCTTTGGCTGAATACAAACTGATAGCTTAATAATTAGTTTAAGTTATTTTTCTGTCAAAGAAAAAGCTGGCTCTTCTGCAGCTCTCTGTGCCACTTTTACCCTCTCAGGCTTGTTCTCTGACTTTCTAGAACTTATTTGCCTTCCACAAAACTCCATCATCTCTCCTACAATCCTAACGAAAGGTCCCAAACTGCTTTGAATAAGTCTGTGAGTGCTTTGGGGTGATGCTTGTCAAATCCTAATGGCTTGAATTTTTCCATTCTCAGTCTGCTTCTCTTATTTCCTCATTAATGATAATTACGTTAAGCATCTGGTCACAGTTACCTTTTTTTGTGAAGAGAGAACCAGAGGAAGCTTTAAACATTCATGTTTCCTTCAACTGTCCATTAATTGCTCAGTTTTGTCTTTATACTTGTTTCGAATTTTCTCTTTTATCTAATGTTTTCATAGAACTTTTCCCATGTCCTTTATAATTGTAGTACATTTTCCTATTCAGTCTTCTGGTTTAGCAGTGTTTTCAGTAACGTTTTTTTTAAGATTTTTCTTGGTCTTGTTTCTCATTTCAATTGTATTTCTTACCGAAGAGCTCCTAATGCAGACATATAATTCCTTATATTTTCTTCTGACACACAAAAGTTTAGTTTTGTGCCTTTCACTTTGTCTCTTTTGCAGAGACAAGTGCCTACGTCCCCTATAAAATCCGTGTCGAGCGACACTCAGGGGAATGTGTTATGGCAGTGACACGAGCCTGGCTCTTGTTGGTACCTGGAGAACAAATAAAAGAGGCTACTTTCACTGTGCCTTGAGCTTGTCTGTCCTCCCACTGAGAACACCAGCTCTGTGGAAAAGGGCTGGAGCCCCTAAAAGAATATGGCAGTAGAAACTGCAGTTTTTCCTGGTCTTGAGGAAATAAAAGAAGATGTAATTGTAGCTAGAAAGGAGAACTGGGCTGCATGTGGTATAGTAAACTCTTGCTGGATAAAAGTGGTCAAAATACGAATACTCTTAGCCATAAATCTTGTTTTTCCTGCTTCAGCAGACTGCCTTCAGCATCAACAGTTTTTCCTCTGTGCTTTCTATCTGGCTCCTTAACTGCAGATTTCCCAGCTAGTGAGTAGCCCTAAATTTGACCGTGCCTTTTTAGAAAATATGCCAAAGCCTAATTTTGTCTCCACTGAGACAGTTCTCAAAATATCTGTACACTAAGCATTAAAGAGGGAGCAACTTTGGAATGAGACATTTGGTTGCTGATTACCTTTTTACTCCTTTACATGGCTCAAGTTTTATGGTGCTGTATGGGAATAGATATACTGCCTCCCATAGAAATTGATCTGCTACAGATGATCTGGTTTCTTTTTTTCACCTACATCTAACACCCTACCTTTTTTTAATGCATTGCTTAGACACATTTATTTTATCCTGAGACCAGTAAATTTGTTTTACACACTGCTTAATCAGTTGTGCACTGACCCTGTCAGCCCCTGGTGAGAAAGTATCATTGTGGCTCTGTAGAGTCTTAAAAAATCTATAAATACACATGAAAATAATGAGCATCTCATCCATGTGCACGTACGAGTATCTTTCCTAGTGGCCAAGTTCACGTCTTCAAAGGTAAAACATGACGACAGAGTACAAATTCTTGACTTGTATTATTAGATTGCTTTTTAAAGTCAAATACCTCTTTAACCAGGAAATACAGGTGCTCTATTTTTAATAATTTAATGATCATAGAATCATTAGGGATTGAAAGGGACCTCAAAAGATCATCTAGTCCAATCCCCCTACCACAGCAGGATCACCTAGACCGAGTGGCACAGGAACACATCCAGGCAGATCTTAAACATCTCCAGTGAAGGAGACTCCACAACTCCCCTGGGGCAGCCTGTCGATGTTCCATTAACATCTGTCTCTGTAGAAGATCAGAGTGGTTGGATTAGAGGCACTGTAGATAAATATTTATTTTTTAAGTATCAGAAAGCCTCAGTCTTTTTTCCTACCCTTTTGAAATATGTTTGGACTTTAAATTATTGTAGTCCGTGTATTAACTGAGGGAAATCAACATGGCACCATTCTACCAAGACCTAAGCTTGCTTATGGTACAAAGACTAATACAACAGATTATCTCAGTTTGTTACCTGCTCTTTGCATCTCTGTCATCAGAGTGGGTCTAATGTAATTAAAACATCATGGTCCTTGGATTTTAATTATTTCACTTTTTTGAGGTTTTTTTGATTAGACACTTTTTTGTTAGTTTTGGTTTGGATTTTTCGGAGGTTCTTTTGTTGTTTTGCTGTGGTTTTTTTTTTTGGTTTTTTTTCACAAAATGGAGCATTTGGGCTTCATTTCAGGTGTCCCATTAAATAGTTAAAAACCAGAGCCAAACCAAAACACACAAAAGCCTACTATGAACAGGTTCACCTGGTTCTCAAGACATCCATCTGTTTCCCTTTGCCTGGTTTCATACTGAACCACCCTGCTAAAATCTGAAAAGCCAGTGTTTTACACATTGCCTCCAAAAAGCTGCTAGTTCCAGTTTTCCTCAGCTGTCCTTCTAGCCATCACTGGGCAATTAGTCTGCCTTCCCTAGGCTAATTGCCAAGGCAACCCACCTGGTTGCTTTTGAACAGAACCACAAGTATTTGGGGAACAGAAGGAGCCTAGATATGGAGACACAGATGTGAAAGGAAAGCCGTGCAACAGTGGAATGAGATGATTTTCCTTTGTTCCATGAGTAAGAGTGGCTCGTCAAGTCATTCTGTCAGAATGACAGAACTACCTTGACAGACTATGAGCAAAACACAGACACTGCAGTCTACATACATAAATAAAAAGCCAAATGGAATCTCTGTCTAAAAGCCTACCTTTATTTTCACTCTTTTTTTATCGGGGGTTGGTGAGAGGGATGGTGTTAACAAATTTTCCATGTTCCTTTGAAACGGAACATCCTGCAACACTAACTTCTGGCACTGATGAGGCACTTGATTGTTCAGTCTTTGAAAAGAGATTTGGCATCAACATTCTGGCTAATATCTCAGCCTGCTAACTTCATGATTCCTGCTCAGAGAGTCCATAACATGATCTTTCTTTGATCAGAGTGGTTTTGTTTATAGATCGTGCCCTGTGCTTGTTTAGCAAAGGCGTAGAAAATGCAGATGTATTTCTAAACGGCATATTTGGTCCAGGGGTTTGACTGGTAACACTGTGTGGGGTTCCAGACAGCTAATACACCGGGAACCTTAGGCCACCCAAAGTGCTGCAGAAGAGACGCTTTATTCTCCTAAAGGCAGGAGCTCATCAGCCTGAATCTCATCCTTTATAGGAAAAGTTGAGGACTCAGGCTAGAGCTGATTCCATTCCTGCTCTCCAACAAGATGGTTTCTGAAACTATTACTGAACACTTATCACATTTACAATGACATAAACAGTATTTTTATACATGCAAGTACAGGAAAAGTATTGAAATAATATTTTAGTGTTTGTTTTATAGTTGTCACAATACTGATGGGGTTCTGATGTGGGGGTTATTTTTTTCAGATATGTTGAGGGTGATTTTGCTTAAAATTGTGATTCCAGTAGCTAGGGTATGAACATCAATCACATTTTCAACCCTTAAGAAAATCTAGATACTTATCCATGAGAGCCAAACGGACTCTGAGGAATAGAAGTCCTAAGAAACTTTTCCAGTGTGAAGGTACTTTGTCATGATCACAGTATTCAGTATTCAGGCATGCTTCTTGGGGAAAATAAATGCCTAGTGGGTGGGAAATACTGTAAATATTTAGAATTACAAATACTATAAATACTTTTTGTCTAATCGATGCTACAACAGATTAACTGTTGTTTTATATCATTACTTTCTCTCTGGTGTTATATATATTTGATTAAAGCATACTTAACATTAAACTTAGTATTATCCTTTCAAACTTCAGCAAACAAGAATTAATACGCTTTCTCAGCCTGCATTAAAGGCTCAAGTTCTGGTTTCTGTAGCACGATCATTATACGCAGCATGGTCCACCCTGGTCCTTCATCAGTGACTGAGAATGGCACTTTTTTTTCCTTTCAGGAAGCTGTGCAGTTATTACCACAGCCAGCAGTGTCTCAGCTCCTCAATTGGCAGTTGAGTAATCTGTTGTTAAAGCACAAAAATACATCCCGAATACCAAAGGTACTGGAATCCGGAGATCCTGTTTGCAACATCTACCCCAGTCATAGGATGAGTTCGGACAGTCGTAGCATCATAAGGGATTGGAGGGGACCTTGAAAGATCATCTGGTCCAATCCCCCTGCCACAACAGGATCACCTAGACTGAGTTGCACAGGAACATATCCAGCAAGGTTTTAAACATCTCCAGAGAAGGAGACTCTATAACCTGCCTGGGCAGCGTGTTCCAGTGCTCTGTCAACCTCACTGTGAAGTTGTACTCTGTGGGCTCCATCACTGGCTACTACAGTGGTTTGACCAAGC
>JAOXOE010027979.1:0-17097 GCA_028565055.1 Phoeniculus purpureus | reverse complement strand
GGGGGGTCGTGGAGTCTCCTTCTCTGGGGACTTTCAAGGCCCGCCTGGATATGTTCCTCTGTGATCTGTGTTAGATACTTTTGTCCTGCTCTGGCAGGGGGGTTGCACTCGATCTCTTTGGGTCCCTTCCAACCCCTAACATCCTATGATCCTATGAACCCCTCTCTTTTCTGCCTGTTTCATTTCTTGGAATACTTTGTTAACAAAATACTCTGTTAGTGACTACAATTATATGGACAACTCTAATATGGCAGCAAGGGGAAAAATGCTCTCTTCCTTGTGGAAATGTGGTGTCCATGTTTCAGTCCATGCATCCACTTCTCAGTGCCAACAGTCCTTTTAAGTTCCTTGTTCCATGTTGACTAAGCCTATTCCCTGTTCCAGTGCATCATCTTCCATGAGCTGCAGATGGTGCTACCTTCCTCCATTTCAGCACACCATGAATTTGCAGGCAAACTACTCTACTGGTCTCTGAGGTTCTGAAGTCTCACCTCCATTCACCACATTCCAAAGCCAAGATGGCTGCTAGTGACATCTTCAGTGATGCCATGCTTGATCTCTGAACAAAGACAAAACTCTCCCAACACAAAACAGGAAGCTTCAAAACTAGTCACACATGTTCTTTTTCTTTCTGCTTAAAAAAATGCTTGTTCACAGAGACACTGATAGGTCACGCTGAAAGCTAAGAGAGCTTCAAATTCCAAGCTGTTTATCCAGAGTTGCAATAACAACTCCAAATCTCTCAGGGCTAAGACTCACCAAACTGCAACAGCTATTTTTGAAGGATACTTGTCATCCAAGTGCATACACAGAGCCAGTGGAAGATCTCCACTGTGGGAGGTAAGGAGAGAGGTCATGCATTCAATTACCATACACTTGTAAAACAAGTTTGAAAAGACCAGGTACCTTTGGGAGTTTCAAAGGGACTCTTACAAGTGATTATCAAATATATAATTATTCTTTATCCTATGAAAAGAGATGGAAAAGTCTGGTTCTTGTCACAGGTTAAGTCATGACAGTTTTTAACTAGTCTTGTTTCTAACAGCTGCACAGCTAATCAGGCAGCATTTTAAAAAACAGTTTAAAGATTTAATCCTGTGGTAGAGATAGATTTTTTCCATTGTCTGTAATTCTTCTATGGTAAGAGTTATACTGTTTTCAAGGGCATAAAAATCCAGCTTATTATTGATCTGTGACAGTTAAATGAAAAAGGTTAAAAAGTTAAACTCTGACCTTAAAAAGGTTTTCAGACTTGAATTAATAGCTGTCTTAAAAGCAGAAAAGTATGAAGGCATTTAAATTTATTAAAACCGATTTTTACTAGACAACTGTGCACCAAGTACTGTCACAATGTTCTGCCAAATTTTGTGGGAGCTACCCCAAGTCAAGTAGTATTAGCATAGAAATCCCTTTATCGCAAGTCTGAAGAGTAATGAAACTCCTGGAGCAACCATTGCATTTTGAACAACTGGTAGTTTGACTTTAGAGTTTTAAAATATCTAAAGCCACTACAAAATAAAATTGGATATGGAAATTCTGAGAAAAATGCTGCCTTGAAATATCAATCACACCAAAGTTCTTCTTAAATAAGCTGAATCAGCAAGCTTAGATTCACACATGGTATTCAAAGTTGTGTTTACTATGGCATTCCTTAGTCCATGAATCAAAGATAGAAGGAAGAACACAACCTACAAATATTTTTAGAATGGCTAAAAATAAGCACAGTAGTTTAGGTTCCGCTTTCAGCACAACAAATCAGCCACGAATATGCCACCAGAAATGAAAGCTGGATGCCAAACAACTGCGAAACATCTGGTGCATTCCAAAAGTCAGAGCACACTTGCGTCATCTGTAATTTTTCAGTTTGACATAAAAACTATTAAGGATTAATTTACTCTTAAAGAACTAGTAATACCAGGATTCATTGAAAGCAAAGGACCTAGCAGCTTGTCAGAGCTATCTAAAAAATAAAAAGAGTATCAAGATAAAGTTGCTTTGCACCAAGTAAGACACCAGTGCAAAAACTTGAGACATCAAACACTTCCCATTACAGTGCTCCAGCTGTCATTGTTTTCTTTTCCAAGCCCTTGAAGTCACTGGGACTTTCCTCCTCTCAAGGAAGGGAACAGAGTGAAGTCAGGAGTTTCTGCAAAACCTCTGTTGAGTTTCTGCAGGTTCCTCGTGCCATTTTCCCCATCATGCTCATACTCCACAACTTAGTGATTTTTGCTTCACAGCAGGACATCCTGGATGTTGCCACAGACACCTGGCACAAGCTATTAGAAGTGCCATGTCTGTAGGACACATGGTCCTACTGGCAACAAATTCTACCCTACCATTTGAACACTGTTTTAAAGTTCTGTTATCCTCTCTTGTCCCATCAGACCGCTGAGTTAAATCTCTCATATTTTCACCTCTCCATCTAGCTAGGTAAAGCTTTAATAGAAGCTCAAGACCTTACAAGACAAAGAAGGAACTCTGAAGAGTTAAATGCAAAAAATTCAAAGTCACTGGATTGTGTCTGAAGCCTTAAACCAAAGCCTTACACAAGCATAGCACTTAACAGAATCTAGTGCACATTCTGAATGTAAAAACTTAGTCCTGTTCCAAACACTGGGAATGCTGGGGTAGAACTTGCCCGTTAGAAGCATCTTACTGGAGCACCACTTCCAGACTGTGCTGAGGCAGGCACACCTGTCACACCAGCCAGCACTGACCACAGCTGGTACTCATTCTCCTACTTTAGGAGTTGTATATTTCTTCTTCAGAATTCTATCTGTATCAACAGCTCCCAGATCACATGAAAAATGGACTAAACCACTATCACTCAGTGGTCTTCACTTCCATTCTACCATAGTAGTAAGGAAGACATGGAAGCAATCTACTGCCCTGGGACTGTGAGTCATATCAACAATGCTGACAAGTATATTATCACTTTTTATACCCCTGCTAGGCAAAACTTTTAAGAGACAGCAGGAGGGCTACCACAAGTCATCTGGCACTTATCACCTCTCCAGGACAGATTTTATTTCATTAACACAGACAACTTATCCCTTCATGCAATTCCAGAGATTCTACACTGCTTAATACAGGCATTTCACATTTTCAGAGTGTTTCAACACACAAACTCATTTATCTCATTTCCCCTTCTTTAATGCATTTCAACTGCTCTAATGCAACAGTGTTCTCAATGAGCTTCGGTTGCTTCCTGTGTACTGCTGCTTAAGACCCATCCTTACAAGATCACCACAAACTCAACCCAGAAAAGCTATGATTATTTTTACAGTTCCTACAGAGAAGATACACATGCAAACACCATATATGTACACTGTAGCAGCAGACAATCTGCCTGGTTAGCTCCCTCACTACAATTAACTATCATGTGGATGAGGTGTTGAGGGATATGGTTTACGAGTGAACTTGTAAGGTAGGGTGAATGGTTGGACTCAATGATCCCAGGGGTCTTTTCCAACTAGAGTAATTCTGCGATTCTGTGAAATGCTGTAGGATATACCTACACCATCTACAATCACAATTATGTGCAGCACCTCTGTATAGTAGCACCTCGGTCTCCAGTTTTGAGCTCTCACAGAGTCCTGCAACTAGACACTTGCAAGCTAGAAACTGTCTACTTTTTTCTCTTCTAACTAGCATCTGAAAAACCATTAGGGTCTCTTTTCTTCTCAAGTTATCTGGGACTAGTCACTCTGAATTCCAAATCCTAATACATTAATACAAAACTAGCCTATCTTTGTATACAACTTTGTGGATAACTCCGATGCCCCACAATTTTAATCTCTTACAAAAGCAAGGATCTGTGGTCTTGACAAAAAGCATGGTATAACAGCGCAGATATATTAACCTCTTTTTGTGGCTGACGTTCACTTGCCAAAGTTACATGAGAAGTAGATATCTCTATAGGGATATAAAACCCTACATTGTTTAGCAATTTTACTTGTAAATATTTAATATGTGCAGGTATTGCATTTCTAAGTTGACCTTTAACTCGTAGCTGTTCTGCATTGTATTATTTCACCTTTGAATACATGTGAACCAGTCATGTTATGACGAGCTCAGGGAGAAGAATGTTACCCATGACGACCACTTAGTATGTGGCAGAACCCATCTCCAGATGATTCATTAGGCATGAAAGTATTTTACTGATGTTCTACAACTTGAATATCAGTACCCTCTAGCAAGAATTCCTTGCAGTACAACTAGTTCCCTTGGTTTTCGGGAGAACAAGTGTCAGATGTGTCTACCTGCCCAACCCTCACCCAGCAGCAGTACAGCCATGCCTACACTGGCAAGATAGCTGCATTACTTCAGTTTTGCACGTTTTCTTTTAGTCACTTGTTGTGTACTTGCTCTCAAACTTCCATAGGTAAATGTTCTTAGCCCACCATCTATCAAATGAAATTGACAACTTAAGCCATTTCTGGCCATAGTAGACAAGCTGATAGAAAGACTTACTTTGGACACCAGAAGGACTTACTTTGGACACCAGAAGGACTTACTTTGGACACCAGAAGGACTTACATGCTGCCCACTGGCTGCTGATCAAGGCTTTCCAGATCACTACCCCAACTGACATTCCTACCAGAAAATCCAGTACCATAAAGGTCTTCTTGCAGAAGCTGTTTCACTGGTGAAACACCACCCCTTAAGCACAGAGGAGAAGGAGGAAAGGGCAAGTAAAACAATGTGACAAACCTGCCCTTTATCACCTCTCTACACTCCATCAGTGACAGCTCTATTTAATACAAAGCACGAAGAAGAGCAAAGAAAAACACAGGCACACCTGCCCTTTCTGTCACCCCTCACCACAGCTGCCAACAACCCAATCCTAAAATGCACCTATTGTGGAGATATGCTCACCTTCCAGCACAGGCTGGTGAGGCAGAGAGGGCTGAGACAAAGAACTTCTCAAGACCACATCAAGCACTAAAAGGAAGACATTAGACTGAAGAGCATAGTGCTGGAGGGCACCTCTACTACAGGCCTACAGTTATTTTCTTATTACAGTTGGAGATGATTGAGAATGGCAGGAAATGCTTAGGTTACAAAAAATAAGTAGGGGCAACACTTCCTCATACCTCAAGTTGCTTCCTTGCCTCAACTTCTTGCCTCTGGATGCTCCAAGCTTCACTTTGGAACACTGACACTTTATTCACGCTCTTTCCAATGCTCCCATTTGCACTTACAGCACTTGCAACAGCTTGCCACTTGTACCAGCTTACTGGTTAAAATTTTAAAGCACTTGGATGATGGATGGGAAAAGCCTTTAAAAACAGGTAAAGCAGAGATAATGTAGATATAACCTTTTTAATCATACTTCATTCAATTCTTTTGAATTGTGGAGCAAGTATCTCCTGCCAGCCTTACAACAAAGTATGGACAACCCAGTGCCGGCATAGAAGGTTCAAGGATTCTTGTGAGAAGCTTGAACTATCACACATGCAGCAAAATTCTCCAGAAATAGGTTAGAAAGTTCATTTGCCTTTCCCCTTGAATCTCAAATGTTTAGTAACTACGTAGAGTTTGCATGATTCTCTAGAGATTCTTATTTTTTTATAAAAAAAAATTCTCAGCCAGCACTGACCACCAAAACCACCAATTTATCAGGGACGATTAGAACTACCACACAACAAGGTGCAAGACGACAAGAACAAAGGTCTAACCAGCCTATGCACATTTTTAAGTATATACAAGACAACTGCAGCCTGACTACACATTTTTGTAGACAGGCTTAGATGCACCAGAAAAGCTTCAGTATCCTATCCTACTCCTTTTGCACCAGAAGACACTCATGAAAAGCTTCAACTCACAGTACTGTTCCAGCCTTCGGAATTATTGTCTTTCAAAAGAGCTTAATAAAAAAGAAATTAAGAGCACTAAAGTCACAGTACATTTTCAGATTTTTCTAATAAGCAATAAATAATATTAATGAAACTGCTGGAGCTTTCTAATCACCATTCAAAAAAACCCCCAAACTGTCCTGGCATACAGTGAGAAGTGTCCTTTTGCAAACTGTGCCTATATCTCAGAAGTAAAACTAGTCCCATTTCCTCTAAAAAGGATTTGTGAGCATAACTCACCAGCAATTAATTTGCAAACACAGAATTAGCTGCACAGCTAATAAATACTGTGCAATTATATTTCCAAAACATTTTCTTTCCATTGTGTCCTTTGAGAGCTTTTTTCTAAATTATTTTAAGAAAGTGTTGTGCTCAAAATTCCCTCCCCTCTATTTGTTGTTTTATTTTTCCAGAAGAAAAAGAGTATTATGATGTCTTTCCACACTTTTATTCTACCCTTAGAGGTAGCCCTCAAGAAAACAGATCACATAGCTGAAAGCCAAGAACATTATCAGTTCCACGCTCACCTAAACTTCTACCCAAAGCTCAAGTTTCATTCCACCTCCACGGTCCTGCACCAGCATTACTTAAAGACAAGAATAACAAAACACAGGAAGCTCGCTTCACTATGACAGGCTATTTCAGAGTCAAGAACAACATTGTGCAATTTGTTTTCTGCAGTAAAACAAAAAAAAAAACCCCCACAACCCTGGTCTCATATTCCTTCCTCCCTCAAGTTGAATTTTATATCTTTTAAAGGTCAATTTGGTGATCTTTTTTACAAGGAGGTCCACAGAACACTTCTGGCAAGCACAAAAGTAGCAGACTATGGTGCAGGGGTAGAAACTGTTGTGCCAGATATTCTTGAGGGTTTTCTTTGCCACAAACCACAGCTACTGATCATTTAACTATAGTAAGTATGTTTCTCACTGACTTGGGAAGACCCATATCCTGGGGCTGTAAACTCAAGAATAGATTGGTGCAACTTGGACCATGATACATCAGCCTAATGACAGCTTTGGAGTTTTCTGAGTTTCTTTTTTGTCCTTTAGGCACAAAAATGACATTGAAACAAAGTCCTAGAATCAAAAAGGGAAAGAACCATTCAAAAAATCAATTGATCTTAAACTGCTCTAAGAAGTTTTCATGCCTTTCCTCCAGGCACAGACCAGACAGTTTCTATTTGTGCCATACAGTCCCGTACTTCAAAACCATTGTTCTTCCTTCCATTTTCATCTTTCATATGATTTAGGACTTTGGTGCTGAAGCAATCAGAATTAATCTCTTGATTCTTATGAAACAAACTTACTGTCAAGAGTCTCCCATAAAAGCTCGAGGGTATAACTTAGGTACATAGCTGACACAACATTGACAATCACATCTATCTCCACTGACAGCTAGAGGAAGCTGTTTTCTCTGACAGGGTTTGGGGACTCGATACCTAACTAGTATGTAAAGGGAAGCCATAAGTTTTCTACAAACACACTGAAGCAGGATAGAAACTTTCAGCTAGCACATGCAAAAAAGAAAGAAACTGTCTTCACTCACAGGCCTTGACATTTACAATCTCCAAGGGAAAAAAAAACACCACAAGAATTTTTACTGTTTGATTCTCGCTCAAGTGATATGATATTGATCCCACATTAAAGCCACCTCTTTTTTTTGCAGCTTTTCCCAGTTATCCATCAGAGCAATAGAATACACTTAGTCCTTACTCATCATCTACAAACTCTGCAGAAAAGATCAGTGCCTCAATTTCCACCTGACAGAGGGACTTGAAGAAAATAAGCACACAAACTACAAAACCAAAGAACAAAATTAATGCTAATTAAGCATTGCATTTCATTGGAAACATGCAGGATTAACTTTTTATATTATCTGCTTTTCATATACTCTTACAACTTGCATCCCCTCTGTTTCTGATTTTAAAATGACTCTATTTGAGGAGTAACATACTGATGATACGGCTCCATTGGTTTTGTTCAGTATCAGAGAGCTCCAACTTTCAGAGTTTATGAAAGCACAGAATTTACTGAGCAAAGCCAGATTAATAAAAGAGCAGACTATGTACCCACAGTTAAACACCAAAATTCAATCAAGTGCCTTCTTACAATAATTTCTTCTATTTTCGTTTGAGAGTGGACCACACGATTTCTAGCAGCCCGAGCGAGTCAAAACGCAATCCCCAAACAGCCTATGCACTGGGACAGGGAGGTAACACAACCCCTCCAGCTCCGCACTACGAGAAACTACACCCGAGGTAGGAGAGCCCGGCGGCGACGCGGGCAGACGGAACCTCACCGCGTTTCTGGCGCTGTCCCCGATGCCCCGCCGCAGCCACGCTCTGCAGCATACTGGAAGCCAGTTCGCACAATGGAAACGCATCCGTCAGGGTGAGGAACGATGAGTTTTATCGTTGAGACGACGCTCAGCCCGAACCGAATTAGGTTTGCGAGGCCCCTGCCCAGAGGACGGTGAGGAGCAGCCTCGACCAGCAGTCCCAGCCGCTCACCCCCAGCGCTGGCCGCGGCCACTCGCGAAGCCCACGGACCGTACCTCTCCCCTGGGCCCGAGACGGCCTCACGCGCGTCCCGCGGCGCCCGACCCGCCCCAAGCCGGGAGGCAGCAGAGGACTCGCCGCGATGCCGCTACTGGCCGACCGGCCGAGCTCCGGGCGCGCCGCTCCGCATCTTCCCCCGGCGGCAGGAAGCCGGCTGCGGGCCAGCCCCCTCAGCAAGCCCAGGCCAGCGGGGAGCTGAAGGAACAAGCAGCCCTGTGGGGAGCGCAGCAGACCGGGGAGAGAAGCGGGGAACGACAGGGTAGACGCCGCGGCGGACCGGCTGGGCTCCGGGTCACAGCGCTTCTCCTCCTCCTAGCCCAACCACTGAGCCGCGACCCCACTTCCTGTGCGCTAGGAAACGGGCGGGCGGGGCCTTTAAAGGGGACGGCACCGGCCATCGCCGACCGCCTCCGGGGTGGGGCCGGGCGGCGGTTCCAGAGTAGTTCGTTCACCCGCACGTTCCCCTGGCTGCTCGCAGTGAGGAAGCGAGGGCGGGGCCCGAGGGGCAGTTGCTGAGCGGGTGGTAGTGCTGGAGGAGCAGCAGCAGGGCTCCCACACCCCCCCCCAGCCCAGTGTCCGGGCGGGCCCTCGCTCCGCATCCGCCTGAATGACACTGGAGACACATGAGGGGGCTCTGGTGCCCATTAGAAAGGCAATAAGTAGCCGCCTTAGAGCTCGTGTGGGGAGTGCGACAAACACACCCGTGTGTGGCTTGTAACAAGCGGATCTCTCTGGGACATCCGACCCACAGGCCAATCGGCGAGTGGGACAGGACTGCTCTCGGCTGGCATGGAACCACACCGTGCTCCGCAGCCCAGGGGTAGTAACAGCACCTGCGCAAGAGGCAGCGGGAAGCAGCTGCACAGCTGGTGTCCCATAGCTGAGTTACCCGCTGTGCAAAAACCAACTACCACACAGAGTTGAAGCGTTGTGTTGCATTGCCGTGCAGAGGTGGCACTTTCACAAAGCTAGCACACCCTCCCCATAGCATAAGATTTCCTTAATAGACCCAAGAATGCAATTTCATCCTATCTCTAAGGATGTTGTTAGAATTTGCCTGAACTAGTCTTTTAAAAGTTTCCATTTGAAGTGCTAGTGCATCTAAGTTTTGTTATGCATGGTCAAAGGGTAGGTAGGGGGCTTTCATGAGCAGGAGTCCTTGTAGTATTTCAGTATTTTAAGGAGGTAAGTTCAGTCAGTTCAAGTAGTCTGTGCTTTCTAATACTAGCTCTACTTCTTGTGATTAGTGTCCTGTATCTTTATGTGTCTTTCATTTGACTCCCCTTCATACCAAGATGATGACAGGATGCAGAGAAGGCAGAATGCCTTCTTTCCTTCAGGCTTCACTGATAAAACCAGCTCTCAGGTATCCTAGACCCTGGAGGTAAAAGTCTCTCCATTGACCAATGAGGATTAAGGTAGAGGTCCAGAACACAAATCCATGGGCCCTGATGGGATGCATCCATGAGTGCTGACTGAGCTGGATGTTCTTGTTGCTATGCCACTCTCCATTGTTTCTGAAAAAGCACAGAGGGGCTGGGGAAGTAATGGAGGAAGGCCAATGTCAATCTAGTCTTTGAAAAAAGTAAGAAGGAAGACCCAGGAAATTAGAGACCAGTCAGCCTCACCTCCATCCCTGGAAATGTGATGGAGCAGCTCATTCTGGGGGTCATCTCTAAGCACATGGAGGAAAAGAAAGTGATCAGTAGTCATCATGGATTCACCAAGAGAAATCACGTTTGACCAATCTGGTAGCCTTCTATGATGGCATGACTGACTGTGTAGATGAAGGTTAAACAGTGGATGTCGTCTGCCTTGACAGTCTTCCATTATATCCTCATAGGTAAGCTAAGGATTTATGGGTTACATGAGTGAAAAGTGGATTGGGGACTGACTGAACAATAGAGCTCAGAGTATTGTAATCCACAGTGCAAGAGTGTAGCTGAAGGCCTGTAACTAATGGTGTTCCCCAAGGGTCAGTACTCAGTCTAGTCCTGTTCAACTTCATCAGCGACCTGGATGAAGGGACAGAGTGTATCCTTGGCAAGTTTGCTGATTATATGAAACTGGGAGGATTGACTGGTACACCAGAAGACCACGCTGCCAAGAAAACAGTACTTGAGCTACCTTATGAACCTAAAGAAGCTGAACAAGGACAAGCAAAGGGTCCTGCACCTGGGGAGGAATAACCCCATACATCAGTGCAGGCTGATCTACTGGAAGACAGCTCCATGGAGAAGGACCTTTAAATCCTGGTGGACAATAAGTTATCTATGCAACAGCAATGTGCCCTTGAGGGCAGTAAGGCAAATGGTATCCTGGGATGCATTAAGAAGACTGTGGCCAGCGGATTGAGAGAAGTTCTCCTTCCACATTGTCCTTCCTTAGTGAGAGCACATGTGGAATACTGTGTCCAGTTCTGGGCTCCCCAGTTCAAGAGAATCAGGAGAGTACTAGAGGAGGTCCAATAGAAGACTACAGGGATGAATAAGGGACTAATAGCCCTGAGGAGAGGGATTTGGGGGCGCTTGTGGACGAAAAGCTCAACATGAGCCAGCAGTGTGCACTTGCAGCCCAGAGGGCAAAAGGGATCCTGGGCTGCATCAGGAGAAGTGTGGCCAGCAGATCGAGGGAGGTGATTCTCTCCCTCTACATGGCTCTGGTGAGACCCCACCTGGAGTGCTGCATCCAGTTCTGGAGCCCTTACTACAAGAGGGATGTGGACGTGCTGGAGCGTGTGCAGAGGAGGGCCATGAGGATGATCAGAGGGCTGGAGCACCTCTCCTATGAGGGCAGACTGAGAGAGTTGGGGCTGTTCAGTCTGGAGAAGAGGAGGCTCTGAGGTGACCTTCTTGTGATCCTGCTGTGGCAGGGGGGTTGGACTAGATGATCTTTCGAGGTCCCTTCCAATCCCTTATTGGGGATTGGAAGCCTATTGACTTGTGAAGCCTATCCAATACCGCGCACCTAGGAGAATGTCTTTCATGCACAAAAAACAATAGTGTTTGGGCTAAGAATTAGCTTTTGCCTCAGTGTACCTTGTTTTAAGAGCGTGTTATCTGCACGTAGCTCATTTTAAGAGCATGTGCACAGTGTGTACACTTTTCTCATTTTGTAAAGATTTGGCTGTAATTGCTTTAACAGACTCTGTCTTGTATCACAAACTTTTACGCAATGTAACGCTCAGAAGACTGAAAGATTTTATAAAAAATTTTTAATGATCTTGGTTTGCCCTCTCACACTTGTCTGGCCGAGACACGTCATATAAGAATGTTTTCAGTAAAGCTACACAATGTCCTCCATACAGAGACAGAGCAATATTCCACATTTACCTCCCAAGCTTGGATGTTTTCTGTTTTTCTCAAGTTTGTGAAGACCTGGGTTCTTTTTTAATACTTAAGCTTATTCCAGACTTATTTCAGCCAGAAGCCATTTTCTCCAAGTGTCAATTTGATATTGATAGACACTTTTTCCTTCACAAAATGAAGAGGCAAGAAAGTCTGCTCTAAGTTGGACATTTATATTGTTTCTTGCTTTTTCTTTAATTTCCATCTTTGTACTTTATGAAATGAGTTTTGTAAAGAATTGGAAAAACTGTTGAGAGGAACATTCTGCGAGCCTTCACAGGGATGGGAGATGTAGAGACTGCTTGACAATTCATATGGCAGTTTGTCACCTTTGCTTAAGTGAAATCCGAAAACACTTCTCACGTGGTTAGAGTTTATGGCCAAACCAGGCTACAAACTACTCCTGTGGTCGGTGCTTTGGCAGTACTGCGGTGCAAGAGATCCTTGAAACATACATATCTTGCTTCTGTAGTAGAACTTGTGTCACAGTGTAATCAGGATACACATGATGCTGAATGCCCCTGCAGGACTTCGTGCACGTACCTGCTTTTAAATGCTCATAAGCCTCAAGCTGTGCAAAGTGCTGGACTTGGTTCTTTTTTTAGCTTTACCTCGTAACATTATTGCCATGATTTTTCACTGTGATCTAATGTGATTCTCTGTGTGGTACGTAGTATTTTCTATGTATAGATATACTCTGTGTGTCTGAAATAAATAGAATAATAGAATCCTTAAGATTGGAGGAGACATCATTAAGTTCAACTGCCAACCCAATCCCACCATGCCCACTAAACCATCTTCCCTAGTGCCACATCCACATGATCTTTGAGCATTGACTCCACCACTGACCTCAGCACCCTGTTCTAATACCTGACCATCCTGTCAGTGAAGCAATTCAGGAGGAGTGTCTTCCAGAGCTGCTTGACACAATATTGATTGATCATCAGCTAAATATGAGCCAGCAGTGTGCTCAGGTGGCATCCTGGCTTTAGTCAAAAATATTATGCCCAGAAGGAGTACGGAAGTGATTGTCACCCTGTATCCAGCACTAGTGAGGCCACACTTTAAGCACTGTGTTCAGTTTTGGGCACCTCAAATGCAGGAAAGAGATTGAGGGGTTGAAGCAGACCTAATGAAGGACAACAAGGATGGTGAAGGGTCTGGAGAACAAGCCGTGTGAGGAGGAACTAAAGGAACTAGGACTAGTTACTCCTCAAAAGGAGGGTGTAGAGAGATGGGTGTTGGTCTGTTCTCCAAAATAATGAGTGATATAGGACAAAGGAGTTGGCCTTGAGTTGTGCCAAGGGAAGCTTAGGTTAGGTGTCAGGGAAAACGGTAGATTATCAAGCATCGGAACAGGCAGCCCTGGGAGGTGCTTGAATTGCCACCCTGGATGTGTTTAAAAGCTGTGTAGATACGGTGCTCAAGGGCATGGTTTAAGGATGCACTTGATTGTGTTTAGTAAAAGACTTGATGATCTTTTACAACCTAAATGATTGTACGAAAAATTACTTATTCTTTGTGTTCCGTTTGCTTTGGGCAGATTCACGCTGAAGATGATGTTACGGAGTTGCAAATTTTGGTTTGCATTAACTCATGCAAAAATTAAAAAATCATTGTTTAAAATACTTCTGATTAACCTATATTAAAATTTGAAAAGTTTAGGTAGTTTATGCATTGGGGCACAGTCTGAACCTTTTGTTAATCCTGTTCATTTCTATAATTGTTAGATACTTGCATACTACTACTTCAGGATCAAGTAGTACAAGAAATAATGTCTTAATATCATGGATTTGTGGATTGATGTTTATGTTTACAACCATGGACTTTATAATCCTGCAGATGTCTGTTGACCTGAGATGTCTGAAAAACCTCTTACGTGGCCATTGCTGTGTAACTTCCTTTTTGCTCCTATGTAAAGTCATCTCCAGGTCATCCTGATGGCAGTTCTATCTCAACTATTGAAAGAGAAGAAATAGTTGAAAATGCGACTCTTTTCCAACCCGAACAATTCCATGGTTCTGTAATATTTGTCTCTTATTGCTGTATGGTTAACAGTTAATATTTTACATAAAGAGAATAGTTCTGTTTTCCTTTTGCCTCCAGAAGATACACCCACAGTGAATAATAATTGCCTTTGACTTCCAGGGAAGAAGGTTTTTTATCCTGTGGTGTTCAGCCTCTATAATCCTGCTGTTGTCTATGCCAGCCAAGATATGCCACCCCCTGTGGAGCAACAGTTGGTAAGCAGTTGATTTATTCTGGACTTAGTTGAGCTTTGTATTAAAACAAAATGAAGTGTAACTCAACACTCTGGCACCGCTTTTCTCCGTTATAGACAAAACACCGGGAAGAAAATCTTACCAAACAGTAAAAAACCCTCATTCGTAGATAAACTTGAAGTTCTACCTAGATTTTATTAAATACAAAAAAACCCTGCAATAATCAAGTGAAGTGGGTAGTTCTGCTTGGTACTGGCTTGGAAAGCCGGTACTTTAGTAGGATAATGGCATAAGGTGCCAGCAACTTTTGTCTGGTGTCCAGCTAACAAAGAAGTGGTGAAAGGAGAACAGAGTAAGCTGTGACCAGTACTTGATAAGCTTTTCTCAATACTGTCTCTTCATTAACTACCAAGTAGTTGCAGGAGTTCTGCCATGTAAATCGAGGTGCTAAGGTGTTCAGCCAGTTCCTGTTTATTGTGCTGTAGGTGGTGCAGATTGTTTCTTTGTCTTTGGCATCCAACATTTGCCAGGAGTCCTGGCTGTCATGCCTCACATTTAATTTTGCTTTTGTAAGGAGAAACACTGCTTCTAGGGAAGCTTGTAGTCAAAATAAGAAACAACACTGTAAATGTTCAAGAGAATAAGTTTAAGGGTCGTTTGGGGCTCAGCAGAAAGAAAGAAGTACTGTAGTTTTGGACTTCTGTTGTTTGAAGGTGGAATGACCACAGTTAGCCTCCAGCCTGACTCGCTTTCAATAAACTGCATACATGAAACTGAGTTTCAGGGCAGGGACTTCTGAGGTAGGCTGGAAGAGAGAAAGAAGTGTGTAACACACTAAAAGAAGAGAAAGACGTGTCACCCTCCATTTTATTTGCAATGGTCCTACTGAAAATAAGAGGGAAGCTCCTGCATATGGCCTTAGTCACAGCTGAGAGAAGAGTGAGCTCCTGCCTGAAAGCTCTGCTGTTTATTGTTTTTAATTGAAAAATTTTGCTGGCCTTACTCACATAACTCACTTTTCTTGTTGTATCAGAACAAGAAAAGATAAGTGTGGCCTTAGAAACGAAGTAGGAATTGGAGCACAGCAACCAGGTGATTTGGCAGTAGGCTTACAAGAAACGTAAGGAAAATAGAAGGTGAGGCAGAAAGGTAAACTGCAGTGTAAGTATTTGACATCAGGTGGCAAAGGGTGAAGAGAACAGCAGGGAATGAGGAAGCCCACAGCTGTGCACGATGCAGAAATGCTGCAAGTGTCGCATGCTTTATGCTGCACTGAGCCAATTATCAGAAGAGTTGAGTTTTCTACGAAACGACGTGCAGAGTAGCTCCTTTGATGTACTTCTGGATTTTAAAATTACCTTGTTTTAAAATTGCAGGTACACAAGAAGGATTCTGGTTTCTGGCGGGATTTTGGCTTTGGGATGACTTGTCAATATCGAACAGACTTTCTGACTGTTGGTAAGATGAAATGGTAAAAAAACAAGTGCACTTAAAAATTGATTCTCTGTTTTTATCTAGTGACAGAAAAGCAGTGCGTGTCTCTCTTTTATTCCTTCCCCAAGCTCAGCAGCTGAACTTAGTTAACAAGTTTGACCAATTAATTTTTCTAGAGTTTTACAGCGCATCTGATGTTTGTTGTAAGTCACAATACTTTTAGTGACTAATTTCACTCTAGAACATCTAAAAATCCTTAATTTTGTTGTTCTTTGTGACTGTCTAAAGTAAATTGATCAAGTATAAGAAACATGTCCCTCAAGTGGCATAGACAAGAAGCATTCACATTCTTTAAATAACCTTGAGGAGCTGTATGTAGTTGGTTGAGGCTTTAGAAATGTGCTGTGGCACCCTCTCGTGGCATGCTGTTAAGGCTGAGAACAGCCTGTGTGCTTGTACTGGGAAGACCGACCTGAGGAATCATAGAATCATAACAGATTGGAAGGGACCTCAAAGATCATCTAGTCTAATCCGCCTGCAACAGCCGGATCACCTAGACTAAGTCACACAGGAACTCCTCCAGGCGGGTCTTGAATATCTCCAGTGAAGGAGACTCCACAACCACCCTGGGCAGCCTGTTCCAGTGCTCAGGGTGGTTGTCTGCCAGAGGAGGTCTGCCAGAAGTTTTAATAACACAGCCTTGTGTACTGTATAATAAGCTCAGTGCAGACTGGTTTCTAATACCAGTTGTATTGCCCTGTATATGGGAAATGATAAAAGGGAGACTTGTGCATGAGTCTGGGTCAATTTTCACTATGGTCCTGGAAAGGCAAGAGAACATAAAATGATGGAACTGGTTCCTTTCCTTAATCCAACTTTTATTATGGTCTATGGAGTAATTGCTAGCATTCTTAGAGGGGGCTTTTGGTGCAGGACAACTTCATTTTCCAGCTGCTAAAATCTATTTAAATACATTGCTAAAAATAACCCCAAAGTGTGTTCAGTGAGGTTTATGTACAGTTCCTGCAGCTGTCGTGTGGGATGCCATGCACAATGTGATTTGGAGACTCTCTGAAGTCAGAAATGCTTGATGGGCAGTTTCCACCGCAAAGGATGTGGTGTACTTGAAGCTTCTTTCTGTCAATTTGGTGTGTGTCTGCACAGTTTACACAGTCTATTATTAGGGTTGGAAGGGGCCTTCAAAGGCCATCAGATCCAACCCTCCTGCTCAAGCAGAATACAAATTACTAAAACACATAACTGCCTAAAAAGCCTAAATCAAACTACACAAAAACACGTCCAGATGGGTCTGAAACATCTCCAGAGAAGTGGACTCCATAACTTCTCTGGGCAACCCATTCAAATATTTAATAACACTTACTGTAAAGAAGTTACTCTTCATATTGAGGTAAAACTTCCTGTGTTCAAGCTTGTATCACGGAATCACAGAACATTAGGCATTGGAAGGGACCTCGAAAGATCATCTAGTCCAATCCCCCTGCCGCAGCAGGATCACCTAGACCAAGTCACACAGGAACATATCCAGGCAGGTTTTAAACTACTCCAGAGAAGGAGGTTCCACAACTCCCCTGGGCAGCCTGTTCCAGTGCTCTGTCACCCTCACTGGGAAGAAGTTCCTTCTCAGATTGATGTGGAACCTCCTATGTTCCAGCTTA
>JAOXOE010027978.1:0-17097 GCA_028565055.1 Phoeniculus purpureus | reverse complement strand
GACTCTCTCCAGCAGTTCTGTGTCCTTCTTGAACTGAGGGGCCCAGAGCTGGACACAATATTCCAGATGTGGTCTCACCAGGGCATAGTAGAGGGGGAGGAGAACCTCTCTCAGTCTACTAACCACAATGTTGTTTGTGTGGGTTTTTTTTAAGTTGAATTTATGAGGATTCTTAGAATATTCCAGTTACAGTTATTACAGGTTTGTTTGTTTTTTTTACAGTTCTGTTTTTCTCAGCAAGGAGAAATTACTAAAACAAAGTGAACTCATTAAAACAAAATTCTGGGAGAACTAGCCAGGGTTTAAGGCTTAAAATGTCACTATAAACCAAATTAATTGTTGATGTCCAAGCTGGCCTGCTTAGAACAGTCTTAATTGAACAAATGCCTTAATGAAATGTCTTAATTAAGTATTTTAAAGTTGGACTTGTAGTTCTGTTGCAATAGAAGATGTGGAGGGGGAAAACAACCCAAACAAATACGTGAGTTTCATTGTTGGTGGTTACAGCAACGCTGACTTTTAAATATCTGCAGGATCCTGTTTCAGAATTAGCCATTGAATTATTTTTGACTTGCTGTATAATCCAGTAGCAGCCTGAGATGGGGGAACAGAACGGCGTCCAGTGTGTTAGAAATGGTATTGAACATTGTTCCATTTGTCATGTTTAAAAATATGACTAGAGAAAGAAGTCTCTAACTTCTTTTCTTCTTCAATGAGATTTCTTCTTTCTCCTGACTCCAGTCAGAGCGTCCTCTGACGTGCAGTCTGACAACTCATCCGCTCGGCGCGTCCTTTGTGGCTGTGAGCGAGCACAGCTTGTCTGGAGCGCTAAAACAACACCACCTCTCAACACACTTGTGAAGCCTTTCTGTAGCTGGTACAGAGTCATCCATCTGCACTGTGTGAATGATCCCCGTTACCATCCACAAAGTTTGGGTGCTTTTGGTGTTTTCAGGAGATTGAGGTGATCTGGACCTTTCAGGTACGTGTTCCTTAGTAGGAGGTGTACATATGCAGGCTCAAGTGCAGCCCTACCATCCTTAAGCTTGGTTTACTGTTAAATTGTGAAGTCTCCTTCTCTGGAGACATTTAAAACCCACCTGGACATGTTCCTGTGCGACTTGGTCTAGGGGATCCTACTGTGGTGGGGGGGTTGGACTGGATGATCTTCCGAGGTCCCTTCCAAATCCCTCATGTTCTGTGAGTCTGTGGAATTGCAAACAGTGCAAACCTGATAGTAAATACTTAACAAGAAATCAAGTGAAAAATAAGCTGCAAGGTGTACACTTATTATTTTTCCTGGTTGTTGCATGTGTTTTGTGAAGTTATTTAACTTCATAAAGAAGTTACTTAACCTCTGATTATCTACAAATGCCTTTAAATACATAAAGTCTCTGGAAGGTGAACACTTGCTGTAGGACTTATCTCTATTCACTGTAAATTTGTGATCTGGAGGCAGTTTGGATCGCAGAATGACAGACCATTAGGGACTGGAAAGGACCTTGAAAGATCATCTAGTCCAATCCCCCTGCCACAGCAGGATCCCCTAGACACAGTTGCACAGGAACATGTCCAGGTGGGTTTTAAAGGTCTCCAGAGAAGGAGACCCCGCAGTCTCTTCCAGTGCTCTGTGACCCTCGCTGGGAAGAAGTTCCTTCTCAGATTGATGTGGAACCTCCTATGTTCCAGCTGACACCCATTGCCCCTAGATGTCTCTGAGCAGAGCCTGGCTCCATCCTCCTGACACCCACCCTTCACATAGTTATTGACATTAATGGGGTCACCCCTCAGTCTCCTCCAAGCTCAAGAGACCCAACTCCCTCAGCCTTTCCTCATCAGGGAGATGGTCAACTCTCTTCATCATCAGACTTTGGGTGTCATTCCTTCACCGCAATATTAATTGATTTGTTGTAGCGACTGAAGTCTCTGTCCTTTAGTAGTTGTGGGAAATGTTCCCAGCTCCTTAAATCACGGCTGTGGTGTTTTAGAAACAGTCTTCAGCTGAGCTCTACACTCTGTGTATTTAGGTTAGTTTGTGGAATGTGAAGTTTAACACTTTTGTGTTAATTTGCCGTGCGTGAGCGCTGCCAACAGAGTATTTATAACTCTGCTATTGCCGAGATTAATATCATATAACCTTGAGATGAGAAGAGATCCATGTAGGACTTGTTCTAGAAATGTCCCTGTGAGATGATTTCCCATTTAGCATCACTAGTGGAGAACTTTCTGTTAACCCATTCAAAACCATGTCAGTTTTAATTGTGTGGAAAGCACTTTTCAGAAGTCCTGTGAGCACAGGAGAGTCCCTGTAGGGCCAGTGGGGATTTGCTACGGTTCATTTTCTGTAAAGCTGTGCTTATCACATTTGAATTTTGCACTGTCCCTGGATTCTTTGTGCTGTATGTCCTGGCTGAGCTTCTCAGGACATTTTTTTTCCTCAGAAGATCAGTGTATAACATTGCTTTAGCTGCCCTGATGATCATCTTGTGTCCAGTTCTGGGCCCCTCAGTTCCAAGAAGGACACCGAACTGCTGGAGAGAGTCCAGCACAGAGCCACAATGATGATGGAGTGGAGCATCTCCCTGATGAGGAAAGGCTGAGTGAGCTGGATCTCTTGAGCTTGGAAAAAAGGAGACTGAGGGGTGACCCCATTAATGTTGATAAATATGGAAAGGTTGGGTGTCAGGAGGATGGAGCCAGGCTCTGCTCAGTGACATCTAATGATAGGAAAAGGGGCAGTGGGTGTTAGCTGGAACATAGGCGCTTCCACATCAATCTGACAAGGAACTTCTTCACAGTGAGGGCGACAGGGGACTTGAATGGACTACCCAAGGTGGGTTGTGGAGTCTCCTTCTCTGGAGATGTTTAAAACCCATCTGGACATGTTCCTGTGTGACTGGATCTCGGGGATCCTGCTGTGGCAGGGGGATTGGACTAGATGATCTTTCGTGGTCCCTTCCAGTCCCTAATGTTCTGTGATTCTGTTTGAAGTTTGCAGTGTCCCTGGATTCTCTGTGCTGTAGGTCCTGTTGAGCTTCTCAGGACCGTTTTTCCTCAGGAGATCAGTGTATAACATTACTCTGATGTTCATCTTCTCACCTGAGTATGGGAAGGGTGTTAACTTTTTTGCTAATTGCTTTGAAAGTGTTTGTTGAGATGAGGCTTCCTTGGGTGGTGTGCTTTTGGCTCTTCGCATGATAAAAGCTGCAAGAGGTTTATGATCTCCAAGTCTGTTCCTCTTTTCTCGGGCATTTAAGAAATGATAATTTGTAATCTAACTAATGTTTAACTAACCTTGTCTCCCTTTTAGAACTACCTGAAAGGTGGTTCTAGAGAGGTGGGAGTTGGTCTCTTCTCCCAAGTCACTAGCAATAGATACAAAAGGAAACAGCCTCAAATTGTGCCAGGCGAGGTTTGGATTCAACGTTAGGAAAGATTTCTCCACTCTCCCTGACAGAGTGGTTAGGGGTTGAAAACAGAGAGGTGCTTGGAGTCACTGTCCCTGGAGGGATTCAAAAAACATGTAGATACAGCATTAGGTAACGTGGTTTAGTGAGCAGGGTGGGGTTGGGTTGACGCTTGAACTTGATGACCTTGGAGGTCTCTTCCAACCTTAATGGTTTTATGATTCTATGCTTTCCCAACTGTCTCATTAAAACAATCACGGTTCTAACTTCCTGCTGTTGTTCAGACTGTTAGTCATTGATCCAGTTTTAACGTCAGTTGTTCTGGTTTGCTTTTAAGTTTATGGCGCATTGTTCTAGCTTTGGCTTGGTGTCTGTGTACAGCCAATTCCTGAGAAATTCCTGAATTCCTGTAGACAACTGAGGTTTCTGCTTTTTTTAGTGCAGCTAAAGCGTAATAAAGGTTGTTTTATTACAGTGTCGATTGCGGCGTCGTGAGAAATGCTCTAATTTTTTGTGAACTGCGTGGAAGGAGCTTGTTAACCTAATGGAGAAAGATCTGAGAACGAGACCTTTTTCTTCAAAAGTGGTGTAGATAGGCCTTGGTTAATAAATAATAGGAAGCTACCTGATGTAAAATGTTGGGACATTTTAACACCTACTTTTATATTTTAAGAATTAATGCATCACCCCGCAATGGTGTTGTTTCAATTCGAACACATAAACCTATTAATAGCTAATGAGCTATCAAAATTTGAGATACAAAATGATCCACCTGATATTTTTACCATCTCTGAAATAAAAGATGATCCTTTAATGCCCAAATGTGCATTTATCAGGGTGAGTTTTAAATAACGCCTCGAACCCAGGACTTTTGATGACTGGTGCGTGGCTGTGTGCCCATGACTGCTGGTACAGATCTTAATCTTTTGCTAGTTGGCAGTTGCTTTAGGTGGAACCTTCAGCATGGTATTTATTCCAAGGTGCCCTGTATGAGTGTCATATGCAGACTTGCTGAGGACACACTGGGCTCCATCATCCCCAGAACTGTATAGATTCCCTGAAATGTTTACAGAATCACAGAACATTAGGGGTTGGAAGGGATGTTGAAAGATCATCCAGTCCAATCCCCCCACCGCAGCAGGATCTCTTAAATCCAATCGCACAGGAACATGTCCAGGTGGGTTTTAAACATCTCCAGAGAAGGAGACTCCACAACCCTCCCTGGGCAGCCCCTTCCAGTGCTCTGTCACCCTCACCATGAAGAAGGTCCTTTATGTGGAACCTCCTCTGTTCCAGCTGACACCTATCACCCCTTGTCCCATCACTAGACGCCACCAAGCAGAGCCTGGCTCCATCCATCAGACTCAGTCTGATGTTTTAATGCCTTACTTTACAAACACAGGGAAGTCGACTCATTCCCTCCGAAGCAGCATGTAAGATACTCGACAGCAAGAGAGGCATCCTTACCTAATGACAGAATCAGTTCTGTTGTATCCTGGGATGGAAGAGGCTTTTTCTCCTGGAGATCCCAGAATCTGAAGTGTTGTGTTGATGTCAACCTCTGCCGAATGCTTAATGGAATATTCCATCACTTCTGGAGGTATTAGCGGAGTCTCTCCCTGAGTATCATTAGCCAAGAGGTAGCCTGGCGTTAAAAAACAAAGAGTGATCACAACTTTCTCCCCTTGATTAACTTACAGCTTCTTGGTTAGAGACTCCACTGCGTGAACTGCAGACATCACACCACAACCAGATGTTCGCACAAACACTCACTTTGCTTAAGTACATGGAACTTGGTTTTAGACTCACAGAACATGAGAGATGGGAAGGGACCTTGAAAGATCATCCATGTCCAGTCCCCCTGCCACAGCAGGATCCTCTAGATTCAGTCGCAGAGGAACATGGCCAGGTGGGTTTTAAACGTCTCTAGAGAAGGAGACTCCACAACCACCCTGGGCAGCCCCTTCCAGGGCTATGGCACCCTCACCGAGAAGAAGTTCCTTCTCATATTGATGTGGAACCTCCTCTGTTCCAGCTCACACCCATTGCCCCTTGTCCTATCATTGGATGCCACTGAGCAGAGCCTGGCTCCATCCTCCTGATACCCACCCTTCACATATTTATAGACATTAATGGGGTCACCCCTCAGTCTCCTTTTTTCCAAGCTCAAGAGACCCGGCTCCCTCAGCCTTTCCTCAGCAGTGAGGTGTTCCACTCCATCGTCTTCAGGTCACGTAGCACTACTGTTACCCAGATCTCATCCCAATCCCCTCACAAAGTCATGTGGCCCCAGACCATGCAGCTGATACCATGAATTCCTTCAGCAGATTGACTGATAACAGACCCCAATAAAGGCTGGAACAAAACGAGCCGAGGTAATTTCTGAAGAGCTTTACCTCATGTAAAGATTTCATCAACCCTTCGAACACACCGCTCAGTTACTCAAGGCAGATGAAAGTAAAACCAAAGACTTTGCAAGCAGTGCACGTAGGGTGAACGTATAACAAGGGGTAAAATGTGAGAACAAGTGATAGAGAGGGTTTGTTTTCTTCCTGAGGTGCCCAGGCTGCAGTAGGAACACCAGGACAAGTACTGCTTCAAGCTGTTCACTAACCTGTAACTAAAATAAGCCAATGAATATCCTCATACAGGTCATCAAGCACTTTATTGTCAATGGAGCCTGATGCTGGTGAGGCAAGTAACTGCTGCTGGTGTCTCTGCAACTGACCGTGGAGCCTTGTCACCCGGTCTTCTAATAAACTGTGAGGAAACAACAATAAAGTAACTTCAACTGTTTTTAAATTGCACTGACACAGAATCACAGAACATTAGGGATTGGAAGGGACCTCAGAAGATCATCCAGTCCAACCCCCTGCCACAGCAGGATCCCCTAGATCCAGTCGCACAGGAACATGGCCCGGTGGGTTTTAAATGTCTCCAGAGAAGGAGACCCCACAACCCCCCTGGGCAGCCACTTCCAGGGCTCTGTCACCCTCACTGGGAAGAAGTTCCTTCTCATATTGATGTGGAACCTCCCCTGTTCCAGCTCATACCCATTGTCCCTTGTCCCATTATTAGATGCCCCTGAGCAGAGCCTGGCTCCATCCTCCTGACACCCACACTTCCCATATTTATCAACATCCATGGGGTCACCCCTCAGTCTCCTTTTTTCCAAGCTTAAGAGACCCCAGCTAACTCAGCCTTTGCTCAGAGAGATGCTTCACTCCATCATCTTTGAACACAACCTTTAGAAACAGATGCTGAAACCAAGAAGACAAAACCCTGTGACTGAGTTTGCCCTCCCAAGCCTGTTAAACTGTAGCTCCAGGCAAATTTAAGTTCCCAGAAACATCCCTTCCCATCCCCAATACTGGTGCTGTAAAGCAAAATGCTGTGTCAGAACTGCCACACACAAAGCATCAACGACTGTCCTTCACACCAGAACAGCTTTGCTGAAGCACTTAAAATTACAGAGGCACCTCCTGCACTTGGACTCAGCAACTTTCAGGTTTCTTTTTGTTTTCCCCAGCAGACTGCAGGTTCTGAAGCCACAGGAGACCACCCAGTCCAACCTCTCCAACACACAAACCACATGTTGGTGTTGGAGATTAATGATATTAAACTGCTCAAGTGTTGTCTGAGCACACATCAGCCCCAACTGCTCCCAGGTACCAACTTCTCCTCCTAAGGGCTGGAATAGTCTGGGGCAAGCCATAGCCCTGCTCCATCCTGAGCTGCAGGAGCAGATCCCACAGCTCTTCAAGCACTGATGCTGCATCCCAATGATTTAAACCCTTTGCAGAGCCTCCAAGGAGGGCAGTTGGCAACTGCTTGCCTCCCTTTGGCTTCCAGAGCTGCTCCCCAGCATACTGCAGCCAGAGGGACACAGAGATAAAGCACCAAGTCCTACGTGCAGACCTCAGTGGACTCCCCCAATCCCTCCCCCTTGAGCATCCCCAGGCTGCACCCATTACACAAACAGCATGATTGGGTTTTATTTTAATAAAAGCACAAGGGTGAACCAAGCAGCTGCAGCCAGAGGACACAATAGCAGGAGGGGACCTGCCTTGCCTTTTCAGCAAGAGCTCTATGTGGGATTAGTAATGTTATACAGATCCTTTCACCACTTGCCTTTCACTTGTTCATATATGGGCTAGACCAGCCATGGCCAGAAAAGTTTATTAAGGAGCTTGGTGTGGTTCTCTCAGAGGGTCCAGCTGCTGTACCCCAGCCCCCTCCTCGCACCCTAAATCAAGGTATGAGACCACACCAGACTGCTGACTACACGGGGACCTGTCCTGACCACACTAATGCAGTGGGAGGGCTGGGTCCTGCACTAATGAGGTTTCCTCAGGGCTTTGGGTGAAGACATGGGGCTCCACAGTACAGTCAGAGACCTGGGGGTTTGCCCCAGCAACCCCCAAGCCCTGGGTAGGAAGTTGAAGTGTTAGAGCAGCACAAACAGTCTCCAAGACAACTACACAGGAAAGTTGGGTTCCTTCTGGACTCACATTTGTGGGAAATAGGAATGTCAATAAAAAGCCACCACACTCAGGACCCATCATCCCACAGAGATCCACAGCAGGGGAGTCGCCCCATCCAAGGGTAAAGGGCCACCTGTAGGACCTGACATCCTTAACAGGTTTTATATAAGCCCAGACAGAGCCTTCACTCTCCAAACCACACTTCCCATCAGGTCAAGTGAAGCACCAGCCACATTCTGGGAAACATAGGGGTTTGGGGGGTTTGAGAACAACTTTTCTGTGTCTGCTATTCATTAATTTGCCTCTGATCCTAACCTAGAGAGCCAAGTACTTCCTGGAAGGTGCTCAGTTTGCCTTGGAAGGCTGCACCCTGAGAACCCCCAGATATCCTTGTAACCAGCACATGTTGCTGGCAAAGAACCCCACAGCAGATTTCCTCTAATTCCTTTACCTGACGTAACCCACCCCTGAATAGCAACTGGGATTGCCATCGCCTGAGGAGCAGCAGCTGCATTTGCACACCCACAGCTCCAGATGCTTACAGGGATTTCTGGTGCCTGTGGGTATCCAATACACACCTCACACTAATCTGAAGGCTTTGCTGAATTCAGGGCATCCAGGTCACTTGGGAAATCCCACTACAGTGTTAGCCTGTGCTTTATGACACTATTTGATCATCACATCCCATCCCATGGGAAACTGAGATAAAGTCATGTTTTTAACCCTGTAAAGGTCACCTCCTTGCTCCATCCACCTCCACTAATCAGTGGTGCCTATAGGAACAGGCCCCTATTCATAGGGGAGGTACTAAATAACCAACACAGACCCCAGAGTTGGGGTTTGGATGCTTCCCAAAGCATTCTTAGTTCTGTTAGCCAGCACTGTGTGGGACAAAGCTGTGTGAGATCAAAGGGCTGGTTGGATGGCCTCAGCAGCCCAGGGTTCAGCCCGGTTCCTTGCTCTCATCAACTCCACAGCTCTTTGGTGTCCGGCAGCTCTTGGGTCAAGGCCAGCAGATCCCAGCCCAGAAGGTTGCTCTGAAGCAGCTGAGGGGGAAAGCAGGGCTGAAAGGACACCTAGTGGCAACCAAAAGCCTCCTCAGACAACCTTGAGACACCTCAGACCTTAAACAATAATTTCAGCTTGGAGGCTGCTCCTTGCACTGCCGACCTTGGGAACACTCTTCCTCAGCTCTGCAAGAGCAGCTTCAACTGCTGCATTTCCTCATCTGGCTATAGGAAACCCTCTAAAGTGAAAGAAAGTGTCCCTGTACTTTGATAAACTTGCTCAGGGGTTTCCCAGATTCTCCTGTTCATGCAGAATGATCACACAGAGGGCAAAGAGGAGACCTGGCTGCTCCTATAGCTACAGGGGACATGTCCATAATACCAGCAGGGGAAAATGGATTGGAGCACAAGCCTGGGAAGAATATGAGAAGGAACCTCACAGTGAGGATGAAACAGCACTAAAGAGCACTGGAAAGGGCTGCCCAGGGAGGTTGTGGAGTCTCCCTCTCCAGAGATATTTAAAACCTGCCTGGCCATGTTCCTGTGCAACTTGATCTAGGGGATTCTGCTGTGGAGGGATTGGACTGGATGATCTTTTGAGGTCCCTGCCAACCATTAATGGTCTGTGATTCCCAAATGACCTGCTCAAAACCCTTTATAGACATCAGGAGTTCCTGCCCACCACACTATTTCACATGTGTTTTTCATTCAGTGCCTCTCCCTTCTCCACCAGCTCCCCAGTGAGACCAGGACCCCCAGATCCCATATTTGGAGTCCTGCCCTTCAGATGGGACCATCCAACCTGCCACTAGCAAAACCCACGCATGCACACTATCACCTGAAGAGGAAGCTCACCCCCTCTTGTTGGGAAACTCATCTCGCTTGCTGGCCAACCAACCATCAAAACAGAGCCAAGATGCCCAGAGGAGGATTTTTGTAGAGATGCAACACACACAAGCTTCTGCTTTCTGAACACCAAGCACCAGGGCTGTATTTCTGGCCCTTTTCCCCCCTCTGAAGCAGTCAAACCCTCCTAGTTTACTCTCTCCCATCTTCTGCCTATTTGTGTCATCAGCTCTTTGGGCAGAGCTGGCTCTGACAACATTCATGGAGGGCATCCAGCCCAACAGGAGCTACTGTGCAGCAAGCGGGCAGGCAGGAGCTGGGAGGGAGGACTGACATGACATGAAGTGACAGGGAGGCAGGCAGCCAAGGCCTGGGAAAAGCAAAAAGAATCACCACGCCTGTTTTTGTTCTTCCCTCCTGCACAACAAAAGTCAGTGAATTCCTCTTGGATTGGTTTCAGAACTTCCCCCAGGAAAAAAACCCCAATCCTGCTGGTGCTCACTTAGGGCTGATAATTATAGGATTAATTATGATTTATCCCCCCCATCATAAATCTCGGAGCAAGAAAAGGCTTCCGAGGTCTGCAAGATTTGCTGCATGACAGAGGCAGAGCACAGCTCTAATTGCCCTGCTTTGTGGGGTTTCATTAAGGATTCCAAAGCAACCGATCCCCGTGTCTTTTCATGGTTAGAAACCTGCAAGGAAAAGGAAATCTCGCTGCAGAGGCGCCAATCGAAGCTTTGTTGGGTTACTAGGCACTTACTGTGCTGCATCAGAACACTCGGGGCTCCCAGAAAAAGGAGCTGATTAAAAGGGAAAGAAGTGCTACAACAGGCTTCTATTATTTTCCTCTTCTCCAGTAGGTTTCGGCAATTTTGGGCTCAGTTCTAATCCCGGAAGAAACATCTTTTGTCTTTATCCCTCAACATTTTTGCCTGGTCCATTGTGCTGCAGGAAAATGCTTCCCCCGTTCCTATTCCCTTCATAATTGCATCATTTACATTTTCCATGGGGCTTACTGTAGCTTCCTCTCTAAGTCTAGAGGACTTAGCACTTCTGCAAACACATTCAGAAGAAACAAACCAGCCCAGAACTCTTCAACTTCCTTCTTGGACTAGTAACCCACAGTCAAGCACCACTCCTCCCCAGTAAGAGCCAGTTTGGCAAGTGCTAGCTCTCAAACTGTAAGTGACTGGCAGGGTGTTCCTTCCTCATCTTTGTGCAACAGCTAAAGGAGAAGCCCAGTTCCTCATTATACTGATCAGCATTAAATCATCATGCCCAGCTCTGAGCTATGCCATCAGCTCATGAGCCTCCACAACCATCACACTCAGCCCTCGTTCCATGAGGCTCCTGGATAAAAGAGTATCTCTGGTGGGAAAAGACCTTTAAGATTACCAAGTCCAACCACTAACCTATTCCTGCCAGGCCACAGTGACTTTGCTTAGATGACGATGTCCTCAAGCATCATATCTACAACCACTTGCAAGTCTGAAGGCTCTAGGGATGGTCCTTTTGCAGAAAGGAAATACACCCTATAAGGCTGAGATCAGGACCACCCCAAAAGGGAGCATCTGTGAGGAAGTAGAGCAGGTTTGGTGGCACTCAGCAGGTAAAACCCCAACACTTGCACATTAGTGGATACCAATGTCTGGAGATGCTCATTTTCAGATGAGCATCTGAAAATGTCCAACACTAGTGATAGATTGCTTGGGTCTATGGATTTAATCACAGCTAGGAAACCTTTTACGAAGGTCAGAGGGGAAACAAGGACGGGACAGAGGAGGACAAAGCCAGCACCAGGCACAGAAGGGAAAACAAATTCAGCAGCTTTACAGACCACAGCAGCCTCATTTGATCTGAAGTGCTTGGCTTAGACCAAAAAGCAAGGACATCCCAAAACCTGTTGCTGGCCCTACTGGCATCACCACATGGCCAAGAAGGGCCGCTTCTTGAGGATTCAAAGACTTTTACCAGAACAGTCACTGCCAGAAGCTGGGAAGCAGCAAGCTCTGAAGTCTGGAGGTGAAACACAAACCAAAAGATGTGACGTTCCGTGGGAAAGCTGATGCCCTTCCCATTTTCCTAGAGTTCCAGCTCTATGCCAGCTGCATCAGGATAATCCAAATAGCTGGCTGGACGCCAATTGCTCTGTTTTAAGGGCAACCACATACAGAAACCCACAGGAGGAGAGCACTAGGGGCACAGCTCCAGTGACTGGTCCCAGATCTGGAGACCCAGAATAACCCACTGCATCAACTCTCTGGTCACATATACACAAACACACGCATATTTACAGACACAAACAAAACCTGCAGTTCACAAGACTCCTTCTCTTCATCCAGCTTTGACCTTATTTGTTGGGATAACACACTCTCTGCAGCAAGTCACATCCCCTCTTCCACACACAGCAACAAGAACGCTGCATTTGGCTAAAGCCTGCAGCAGAAGCCAAGAAAGAAAACACCAACAGAAACAACAAACAGCCGCAAAGCAAAGACCTGTGGCTAAAACAACCAGGTTTCGGAGTTCTGAGGGATTTTCCCCCACTTACCTGGAGCAGGTACCGGGTTTTCCAGCAGAGCCTCCGCGCAGGGTTGTCCATCCTCCCGGCTGCTGCCGGGGGAAGCAGAGCTAGCTCGCAGCTGCAGCTTGGTAAAGGTTGACACCGTGTGGCTGCTTCCACCAGTTACAAGTGGGAGGGAAACGAGGAGGTTTTATCTCTTTTTTTTAACGGGTGGAGCTCATAGCTCAATTCCCAGCACCTGGCACGCACCGCGTGGGGCTGAGCTCTGGGGTCAGGAACAGGTTAATGAAGACAAACGCCAGCAGGCAGTGGGAGGTATGAAAAGCCAAGTCCTAAATTTTTTGTTTCTGGGGGGGAAAAGAAAGTAAATAAAGGTTGAAAAAAGCCTCTTTGGGACAGGAGCCATCTGTACATACATAGGGCTCACAACACCAGTAATAAAAAAGTGATTGTGGAAGGATTGTGCAAAGGACGTTTTCCTGTGATTCTGAGCCCCATCAGATCCCCTCCTCTGTTTGCACAGTGGGGTCAGAGGCTCAGAGACTCTGGCAGCTGCTTCGAATAAGTGTAGCTGTACCAATTTGAGAGAAATTATCCCTAAGTCCTGCTGGAGTAAATAGAAATGGGCTCAAAGACCTGCAGTGCATTAAACCTGAGGTGAAAAAAACCCCTTGGGTTTTGTCCAGTGTATGGGACATCCATAGTCTGAAGAAGTACATTCACTTAATAATTAGTAGTTGCTCTAATTTGCTATTTATCTCTGAACACAGAATGCTTTGCAATTTAATCACAGGATCAGAATCACAGAACATTAGGGATTGGAAGGGACCTCAAAAAATCATCCAGTCTAACCCCCCCTGCCACAGCAGGATCACCTAAATCAAGTCACACAGGAACATGTCCAGGTGGGTTTTAAATGTCTCCAGAGAAGGACACTCCACAATCCCCCTAGGCAGCCCCTTCCAGGGCTCTGTCACCCTCCCTGGGAAGAAGTTCCATCTCAGATTGATGTGGAACCTCCTCTGTGCCAGCTCACACCCTTGTCCTATCACTGGGTACCCCTGAGCAGAGCCTGGCTCCTTCTGCTTTTTCTATATTTATCAACATTCATGGGGTCACCCCTCAGTCTCTTTTTTTTCCAATCTCCCAGCCTTTCTTCCTCAGAAAGATGTTCCACACCCTTTATCACACTTGTGGCTCTGTGCTGGACTCCCTCATGCAACTCTGTGTCCTTCTTGAACTGAGGGCCCGAAACTGGACAAAATATTCTGGGTGTGTTCTCACCAGGGCAGAGTAGCTGTGGAGGTACCTGCATCCCCAAGAAAAATATTTGCTAGGACAATATTGACTTTCTCTTAATTGTTTTGTTCTGGTGTCTTTCCAATTCCTTGACCCTAGAGCTAGTCTTTTGCATTTATTTAGCGTTTTACACCTTCAAGCCATTCAAAAATGTTCAGTAATTGCAAGAGCTAATATGAAACTTGAAAACTGTGGGTCAGACGCACCTGCCTGCCCTGACCCTGCACAGCCCAGCTCAAGGGCTAACTCACAGCACCTGCAGAATTTGTCCGTTGATCTCCACCCAGTTCAGCTGCATTGTTAGCTACTGCTCCCAGCAGCTGCATCGTTAGCTACCGGTCCCAGCACTTTGGACCCACAAGCTGCCTCGGAGTTTTCAAGGGCTTTTCCTGTGGTCATTTAAGACTATACTTTTATTTTTCTTTCTATGTCCAGAGGCACCATTGTAGATACTGAAAGAGACGATGACTGGGGTGTCACTGTGATGGAGAGCAGCAGAGTTCCTCACCTGGGACTCGATGATCCCAAGGGTCTTTTCCAACCTGAACGATTCTATGATTCACCACAGCTGCTCACACTAACAGTGTGATGTCCATACCTGTGGAATTTTCTATGAAACGTGGGAATTTTAAAAGATATAGTGCAAGTGTAATAAATACTGAGGGGAATGAACTGCACTGAGGATAGTCGGGACCATTTCAGTCAGTGTAAAGTCCTTTAAATTACAGAAAGCAGGGCAGATCTACATTTGAATGTAGACAGCGGAAAAAGCTGAGCTGGTGCAGAAAAAGAAAAGAAAAGGAGTTGGTGGGTACTATCTCTGTGTGCCTTCACTGAAGCATCTTAATTCAGCAGCCACCAGAGGTTTCAATCTGATATTCTCTGAAAACCTTATTCCCTTTAAGCCAAACTAAACCTGCTTGTGCCCTGCCCTGATCCAGGATTTACTGTTGGGCCTCTGAACTGCAAAGTCCATTTTCCACCCAACCCTCAGCCGTACCCAGCCAGCCCTGCCCACCTCCCTCAGCTCCAGAACAGCCCCAAACCTCCTGCCCTGAGCCAGGAAAAGCTGTTGGTACCACTTCTTCCCACTCAGAAGTCTTTACAGCTCTACGCAAACTCACGTAACTACAGTTTTAAAGATATATGTTTGTGGCTTTTTACTGATACAGTAAATGCAATAAACTGCCAGCTTGTGCCCAAAGGAAAGCACAGAGGGGTTATTATGGCACTAGAGCAGTTTTTGCTTTGCTAAATAAACCCCATTCCCAGCACCTTTACTGGAGCTCAGGGAGACGCAGGCGAGTTTGCAGCACTGAGCCTTGGGGTGTCACCCTTGGCCCTCGCATGGCCAAGGCAGTGGGACCTGCACCCCGAGGAGGCATCCCGGGGGGGGTGCTCAGGGTGCAAGGGCTGAGTTCAGCACAGCCCAGGGCTGGTAGCCAGGGTGACATCACATATGGAATATTGTGTCTAGCTCTGGGGCCTTCAGTTCAAGAAGGACACAGAACTGCTTGAGAGAGTCCAGCACGGAGCCACAAAGATGGTGAAGGGAGTGGAGCATCTCCCTGATGAGGAAAGGCTGAGGGAGCTGGGTCTCTTGAGCTTGGAAACAAGGAGCCTGAGGGGTGACCCTATTAATATTGATAAATATGAAAAGGGCAGGTGTCAGGAGGATAGAGCCAGGCTCTGCTCAGGGGCACCCAATGACAGGACAAGGGGCAACGGGTGTGAGCTGGAACATAGGAGGTTCCACATCAATCTGAGAAGGAACGTCTTCATGGTGAGGGTGACAGAGCCCTGGAAGGGGCTGCCCAGGGAGATAGTGGAGTCTCCTTCTCTGGAGATGTTTAAAACCCCCACCTGGGTATGTTCCTGTGCGACTGGATCTAGGTGAGCCTGCTGTGGCAGGGGGAATGGACTGGATGATCTTTTGCAGTCCTTCCAACCCCTAACATTCTGTGATTCTGTGATTGTCTCCTTGTCTTGGCACTGGCGCTCCTGCAAGGTCCTTGCCCAGCTCTCACATCTTTTTTGGGTCGAATTCGCTTGATTTGCTTTTAAAAATGAGGACATGTCAGCTGCTTCCTCACTGACATAAACCTTTATTATGGAATAACTCTATTTATTTACATCCAGACTGCTGTGATGTGAAAAGGATCTTGGTGGCTTCATACCACTGCCCCTTAGAGTGGGCCAAACCTAAACCTTCCCACCCCAAAATGAAAGCCCACAGGTGGATGCTCATCAAAACAACCCTCTGCTTAAAACCACATCAAGCATCTCTTTTTCCTTTTCTTTGTGTGCCCTTGAATTGACAGGCAGAACAGTGACTGACGGGTGACAAGGAATTTTCATGGTGACCCACCCTTCACAGAATCACAGACTGGTTTGGGTTGGAAGGGACCTCAGAGATCACACCGTTCCAAACCCCTCCCACAGGCAGAGACCCCTCTCACCAGACCAGGTTGCCCCCAGAGCCCCATCCAACCTGCCCTTAAGCACAGATACCCCTATAAACATATGGAAAAGTCGGTAGCATCAGTGTCATTAACAATTTGTCCCGGGTTTGGGTGCACATGGGTTCACACACGTGTCGGTGTGTGCACATCAGCAGTGGGGTTGCTCCCCAGCTTTGCTCTCCCATCCTAAACCCCAGGGAAGGAAGCAGGCAATTCTGTGGCGGGTGCAGCCTGTGTACGTACAATGCCAGAGAAGGGATTATACCAGGGATTAACATTTTAAACTCCCCCACCAGACCTACTGACTCAAAGATCCTCGGGCCAGTAATTGTGTTACCGTCCCTGGGATTACTGAGTTCCAGCATTTCAGGAGAGGTTGATGAGAGCTGCTCCCCAAACCCTGTCACTCCCCAAACTCCCTGGGCTGGGGCAGGAGCTGCTGCATTTGGGTTTTTCTCCTTTTATTTAACCTTTCTCTCTGTTTTCCCCACTGTAACCAGGAGAAGACTCCACGAGTGCTTTTCTTGTCGCCTGTCTCCTCCTAATTCCTAGTAATTTATCCCGTATTAAAACTCCCTTAAGGAAGAAAGGCCCAGGACCCAACACCTGCTATGCAAATGGCAGCAAATCCCTCAACCCCTGCAGAGGGTGATGGGGACCTGCGGGCTGCCGGTGGTCCCGGAGCATCCTCTAAGCGGCTGCGAACCTCCTGCCCTACAACTGGGAAAGGGAATCCCAGAGCCCCTCAAAATAGCTCAGGTTTGATTTTATCCCATCAGTTCATCCAGGTTATCTTTATTGTGGTTAAAAGCAAATCAAATACACGTCACAGCTCAGCAGAATTATTGATACGGGGAGGGGGGGATAAAAGCAATCCCGAGCGTCTCAGCGTGTCGTTAAGCTTCACGCTCTGCGCGTTGTTGGGGGGATTTCATCCGCCGGGTCCTCAATGAATTTTGTCCCTTTCTTTTAGGGTAAGTGTTCTAGCTTCAATTAACAAAGTCCAGATCAACAAAAGAGGGGGGATTGTGGGCGGGAGAAAGTGGAGGGGGTAGGATAATCAAA
>JAOXOE010027977.1:0-17098 GCA_028565055.1 Phoeniculus purpureus | reverse complement strand
CACTGGTGTGGAACCTCCTCTGCTCCAGCTCACACCCGCTGCCCCTTCCCTTCCTTAAAACCACCCCCCACACACCCCCCCCCCCGGCATTGTTTCTCTAAAAGGCTCCATCTGCAAATCCCATTAGAAGCGAATCTAAGGTTTCAGATGATTAATCGTCTCCTGCTTTGCTTTGGTTGGAGGGAGCCGGGTGGAGGCAGGTTAGCCCCTCCCTCCCCTCGCTCACGTTTCACTCCACGAAGTTGTCGCTTCCCTCTCCCCAGCTCGGTATTTAAAAAGTGTTTCTTTCCCCTCATGTCCAGCCCTTCCCAAGGAAGCCAGCTCCAGGCTCTCGGAAGCATCTCCAGGCGATGGACCTGCGTGTTGTTCTCCACTCGGGACGATGAGGACAGGTGGAGGAGTCTCCCACCTGCAGCAGCATCCGACCCGCAACCAACCTGTTGTTTAGGAGAGGACGCCTGAGCTGTGCAGTTTGGAAGGTCCTTCCCTCCGGTTGTCTTCTGCTCGCGAAGGTTGAGCTCCAAGCAGCCACCGGGCTGCGGACAGGAGCGGGAGGGCGATGGACCCCGCCAGCAGCAGCAGCAGCAGCAGCTGCATGCACAGCCCGCAGCCTTCTGCCCCGCACTGGGGCTGCGTGCGGAGCGCCCACGGGGATGTGACCGCGGCGCCGGGGCTGAGCCTCTGCCCGCCGGCACCGTTCTCCTTCCATCAGAGAGCAGCAGATTGTGCTCCTTACTCTGAGTTTTCCCCCTCCTGCCTGGGGACGGCTCCCCAGGGCTTCCCGCGGCAGGAGCAGGCGTTTGCCGGGGGGCAGCACCCCCCCTTCCAGCGCCCCGACTGGCACTTCGCAGCGGCCGAGGCCAGAAGGCGACTAAATCCGGGACTGGCTGTGGGTCCCGGGCAGCCAGAAGGCAGCAGCCCCGAGGTGGCTTTGAACGAAGATGCTGAGGTGCCGGTGAACACGACGAACGAGACGGAGAAAAGGTCAACCAAGAGGAAAAGAGACCACTCAGGTGAGTGCCGTGGGATCAGGGCTGTAGGACGAGACCACCTGTAAGACTAGGAATTAGGGACTGAAGGTGACCAGGGGAGCATCTTGCGACCCTGGAGTGGGGAAATGTCCACGCCAACAGCACATCAGCTTCTGATGACCTCTGAGCTTACGTCTCACTCCTGCAGATCCTGTTTACTGAGGCAGGCACCTCACAGAGCAGCTGTAGCTGGCCAGGACTGGCACACGCTGGCCTCAAAGTCCTGGAGCTGTTTGTCCCTGTGCAAGGGAACGGCAGGCAAAGAGCAAAGAGCTCTCATCTGGACTTGCCAGTGCTGGCTGGAAGGGTTGGACTTGGAGCTGGGCATCTCAGCTCGTGGGAAGAAGCATGAGACGTGAAGTCTCCTCTTAGAATCACAGAACTTTAGGGGCTGGAAGGGACTTTGATGGATCATCCAGTCCAATCCTCCTGCCAGAGCAAGATCCCCTAGATCCAGTTGCACAGGAACATATTGAGGTGGGTTTGAAATGTCTCCAGGGAAGGAGACTCCACAACCCCACTGGGCAGCCCCTGCCAGGGCTCTGTCACCCTCACTGGGAAGAAGGTCCTTCTCAGATTGATGGGGAACCTCCTCTGTTCCAGCTGACACCCACTGCCCCTTGTCCTATCACTAGATGACACTGAGAAGAACCTGGCTCCATCCTCCTGACACCCACCCTTCACCAATTCTACTTGGCCTCACAAAATATTCAGCTCCAAATGGTGACCTCATTAATGTCTATTAGATATGGGAAGGGTGGGTGTCAGGAGGATGGAGCCAGGCTCTGCTCAGGGGCACCCAATGACAGGACAAGGGCCAGTGGGTGTGAGATGGAACAGAGGAGGTTCTGTCCACCCACATCAACGTGAGAAGGACCTTCTTCACGGTGAGGGCGACAGAGCACTGGCAGGGGCTGCCCAGGGGGTTGTGGAGTCTCCTTCTCTGGAGATGTTTAAGACCCACCTGGCCATGTTCCTATGCAACTGGATCTAGGGGATCCTGCAGTGATGATCCCCTGGTTCTATAATCTTAACCTAGGGCAGGTGGTTGGACTTGATGATCTTGAAGGTCTTTTCCAACTCTGATGATCCCCTGATGGTGGTTGGACTGGGAGGGGGATTGGACTGGATGATCTTTGGAGGTCCCTTCCAATCCCTAATGTCCTGTGATACAAAAAGATACAGAAGAGTTTTCTCCTAAATAAGCTGGTAAAAATGAAGATGCCTGTCTGCATTTCTTTGCCACAGCTTTAATTCACCAGCCACAGCAGGGTTTTCCCCTGGTGCTGCTCCCAAGGGATGAGTATTCTCCAGCATCACCATTTTACAGGTAGACAACACGGTGATGGAAGTGTCTGTTTCCTTAAAGGGTTTTGTTGGCTACAGAAGAGCCACCTCTAGTCAAAACTTCGTGTCTCCACTTGGCAGACAACCCCGGGCAGTGTTTGTGCTCTCTCTGCCCCACTAGCAGCTCCAATAGGGTGGTGGTTGAGTCCCCACCCCTGGATGAGTTTAGAAGATGCTTAGATGTGGTGTTGGGGGATCTGGTGTAGGGGTGACCTTGTAGAGTAGGGTTGATGGTTGGACTTGATGATCCCAGGGGTCCTTTTCCAACCTGAATGATTCTGTGATTCTAAAAGTCACTTAGATGTGGTGTTGGGGGCTCTGGTTTAGGGGTGACCTTGTAGAGTAGGGTTGGTGGTTGGACTCGATGGTCCCAGGGGTCTTTTCCAACCTGAATGGTTCTGTGATCTCTGTTCTCTCCCAACAGGAGTAGGCTGGCAGGGGACACCTAAGTTAACAAACATCCCCCTCGATGCCCAGAATCTCACGGAATCCCTTCGGTTGTCTCTTCTTTCTTTCCTTAGAAACACAGTTCCATAGAATTTAGGTCCCTTTCCACCCAGAACCCGTGTTTGGAGCAGAAATCCCACCTCCACCCCCCAGACCAACAATTCATTCAACGCTTTCCTTAAAGCATTTGCTAGTGACGAGTGAGCAGCAGATTCCAGGAGACTCAGTCAGAGGGGTGACCCTAAAGAGACTGATTAGGAAGCCCTTCCTCATGGAAAGGGGGGTCAGAGCCTGGACTGGGCTGCCCAGGGCACTGGGGGCGTCTCCATTCTGGGAGGGCAGCCTGGCTGTGACCCTCAGTGCCCTGGTGTGGCCACTGGGGTGATGTTAGGTGCTGGGCTGGTCTGGCTGAGCTCAGGGGGCTTCTCCAGCCTCGGTCCTCCTGCGATTCCACATCTCCCTGTTTCGAGCAGAAGCCAAACCCTCCTACCCCCGGCAGCCTCTGCGTTTTCTCTTCACACTTGCTGCTGGCAGACTGCTTTTCCCTTCCAGGGGAGCTGCAGGCACTGACGTCCTGCGAGCTGTGGAGTTTCCCACCTTCTACCGAGCGGCCAGGTGGTTACTGAGCGGAAGAGACACCACAAGAGGGGGTCCCACGGCTTCTCGCCTCGCTCCCTCCTCGCCTTTCCATCCCTTCCGCAAGCTTCTCCTTCCTTCAGATGAGGAGGGAGAAGAGAATTAGAGGAAGGAATTGTTCTTGGAAAAGAGAGAAGGGAAACTGAGAAGGGAGGAGGAAAAAGGGATTTTAAAAAGGAAAAGGAGGGGGGATGGAAATAACTTAAAAGAAATAGAGAGAGAGAAAAGGGCAATAAAAAGGAGGAGAAAAGGAAATGAAAATTGAAAAATAAAAGAATGAAGAGGGGAAGGAAAAAGAAATAAAGAATTTTTTTATAAAATAAAAAGGGGAATAAAAAAGGAGGAAAAGGGAAATTTTAATGGAGAAAAGGGGAAGAAAAGGGAAATAAATGGGAAGGAAAAGGGAAAGAAATAAAGGAAATAATTTATTAAAAAATTAAAGAGGAAAGGGAAAGAAAAAAGGAGAAAAATGCAGGAAAAATTGTCAAGGAAGGGAAGAGAAATTAAAAACAGAAGACACACGAAGCAATAAAGAGGAAGGAGGGGTGAAGCCAAGGCGGCCACCGTCACCGGGCAGGTCCCTTTGCACCTGCTCTTCAGCATCCCTTTGGCGGTGGCTTGAGACGGGGCCGGGAGCGTCGCAGCCGAACGAGGCTTCCGAGGGCAGCGCCGTGACGGGGTGATGCTGAGGCCGATCAGACACCCCGAGTCCTCGTAGCTTCCCTTTAGCAAGCGGGACGAGAAGGCTGGAGCCCGGAGCGTTGAATCAAAGACCATTTGTCTGGTGCTGCTTGTTTTCCCAAGACCCTCCCCACGCTCCCAGTGTGGCCCAGCCATATGCTGGGCTGTGCTGCTGGCTCAGGGAGACCTTAGAGCTGCCCCAGGGGTGGTCGCCAGGGCTTCTAACACTGTGCTTGTCACGTACCCTGCACGTAGGTGCCTGCAGTCACCTACCCCTGCTGCCAGCTGCCTGCTAGGTGATGGGTTGGTGCTAACGTCTAAGGAACGAAAGGAAAGGTGTGGGGAGGGGAACTGCTTCTGTGCAGTGGGATGGGGCTGGAAGATCTTTCGAGGTCCCTTCCAACCCCTGATGATCTCAGTGTGTTCGGGTCTAAGGGGGGAGCATAACGCTGCTGACCTCTTGGACTCACAGTCTAGAGCTCTTCAGTGTGTAAGTCCTCGCGTACTCATGTCGCTGCAAGCGCCAACGCGTCTTCTTGCCCCTTAGACAGCCAGACCTCGAGCCACAAGGCAGAGACAAGCAGCAAATCGCGGAAGGAACGAACGGCCTTCACGAAGGAGCAGCTGCGGGAGCTGGAGGCTGAGTTTGCCCACCATAACTACTTGACAAGGCTCAGAAGATACGAGATAGCTGTGAACCTGGACCTCACCGAGAGACAGGTGCCTCTTGAATCTCTGCCTCCCCAGCTTCTTCTTCCTCCCCCCTGAAGCTAAGAACCCGGTTTGTTGCCTAAGTGGGGGCTTTGGCGATGGCTCCAGGAGAGGTGTTTTCATACAGAGCCTCCACGTTCTTCTAAACCACAGAGCTCGAGCACTGGAGGGTCTAGGGGTTAGGGAGCTGTTGGGCTGAGGGCTAGACTTGATGATGCTGGAGGTCCTTCCCAGCCAGGATGGTTCTGTGACTCCATCTATATAGTTTATCTAAACTAAAGACACTCTTGGGAAGGACTGGTGCCCACTGAGCTGTGCTGACCACCAGGCAGTGATACGTGGTGGCACTTCAGGTCATAGCAGATGGGACATGAGTTTCACCTCGGGCTGTGGTCAGTAGGAAACCATTTGGATGAGATATGTTTGATACCTCCGGAGTCAGGCAGCGTTTTGAGGCGATAAAGACAACTTTTTAGGGGTGTAGAGCAGGGTTGATGGTTGGACTCAAAGATCTCCAGGGTCTTTTCCAACCTGAATGGTCCTAGGATTGTATGAAAAAATGCAGAGCTCTGTGAAGAGAGAGACATCTTTGCTCTCTCAGTCAGGGTTTCTTTGGCAAAGCTCAGTGGACACCAGAGGAGTTGTTCAACTAAGTGAAGCAAATGGCAATCTCCAAAGCAGTCCTCCCTGCTGAGGAAAGGCTGAGGGAGCTGGGGCTCCTGAGCTTGGAGAAGAGGAGACTGAGGGGTCACCCCATGGATGTTGATCAATACGTGAAGGATGGGAGTCAGGAGGATGCAGCCAGGCTCTGCTCAGGGGCACCCAGTGATAGGACAAGGGGGAGTGGGTGTGAGCTGGAACAGAGGAGGTTCCACATCAATGTGAGAAGGACCTTCTTCACGGTGAGGGTGACGGAGCCCTGGCAGGGGCTGCCCAGGGGGTTGTGGAGTCTCCTTCTCTGGAGACGTTTAAAACCCACCTGGACTGTTCCTGTGTGACTGGATCGAGGGGATCCTGCTGTGGCAGGGGGATTGGACTGGGTGATCTTTGGAGGTCCCTTCCAGTCCCTAATGACTGGATCTAGGGGATCCTGCTCTGGCAGGGGGATTGGACTGGATGATCTTCCAAGGTCACTTCCAATCCATAATGTGCTGCGATTTCCAAAATGTAAAGCAGAAACTCAATGCATCAGAACAGTTCTAAAGAGCTCCAAGTTTGTCTCATCTTATCCACAGAGACACTGTTTCTGGAGCTCTATTTACCCCTATTGGTGGAGACCATGATTACTCAGAAAAATCACAGAATCAGAGAATGTAACAGGCTGGAAGGGTCCTTACAAGATCATCTAAGTCCAACCTCCCCTGCTGGAGCACCTGGTGCACCCAGACTGTCTCAAGATGCGCTGTGCTACATGGGGCTCAGACCCACAACCTTGGGATTCAGGGTCCCATACTCTACCAACTGAGCCAGCCAGGTGCTCAACCAAGAAACTATTTACTGCAGGAACAGATAAGACCTTGAGACAAAACAGTCTCTGAGAAATAAAGACAGAGGAGAAGAGAGCCCAGAGCGAAGGCAGCTCTGTTTATTTTACAACAGTTCTGTGCAAGTCAGCTTCTGTGCTGCAGTCCTCCGCACCACAGCTTCTGATGTCTGCGTGAGGTTTTCATACTCTAGCAGTAGAAAGACAGACACTTGAGAACTAAGGAAGCCTGACTGATTAGAAAGCCAGTCTAGAAAGAGAACAAAGAAACTGCATAACATGAAACCGTAGCGACACACTACACTTCTTATGAAGGTCTTGAAATGTAACCTGCGAGGCTGTTGTACTTGATTTGGATCCAGTTTCGCTCTGTCTGTCCCCTGCAGTAATAACCAAAATCTCCGTGTTTTAACCGGATGAACCACAGGCCTGTTCAAACCTGTCTGGGTTTGTATTTAATGTTCACATGTAGCCAAGAGCTGAGGGAAAAGTCTCACCAGGAAAAACACTAGAGTACAGAAATAACCAGATGGTCAACTGCGGTTGGGAGAAAAGTGGTTATTTGATCCCCTCTGGAAGACAGATTTGTGGAAGGAGTGATTTGTGGACCAGCGGTCAGAGCACAGGAGCCATCTGACTGACTTCTCCTGCAGAGCAGTTTCTTCGCTGGCTGTATTCAGGGACCACTGATCAATAGGTGATTGGTCTAAATAGGTCTAAAAGGATGAAAGGAGGGTCTCCCTCATCAAGCGATGGAGAGACTCCAACAAAACCCCCCCCAAAACCCCAGCTAAGTCTGTAGTTTACAATGAACGTGAGAAAACTCCAGCTAACTCGCTCCTGGCCAAGGGCTACAGGAGCTAAAGCAGTGGAAGATCGTGATCCATTACGGCTGTGTGGGAAGGAGGTGGCACAGCCACGGAAGAACAGGGATGTACTCAGTCTCTTCCCACCAGTGTCCCCACACACATCGTGTTCCTCCTCTCTCTGAGAAACTTAATCTCCTTAGTGAATAAGTGAATAACGAGTGGAAGGGGCCATCTGTAATGCAGATATTTTCATCTGATTAGACAATGCAGGAGAGGAGAGGAGCTTTAGCCGAAAGGATAATTAGCTCAGTGCAATCCGCTTCAGAGAGCTGCCAGCCTGCATTGTTTCTAAATTTGGAAGCTAAACCAGGTTTTTATTCAGGTTTTGGGGTTGGTTTTTTTAAAAACAGATGAATTTGTTCTATAGAGACTGCAGAAATATGCATCTGATTGCTGTGACTGGAAGCAAAACAGCAGGTCACAGCCCCAGGGAAGCAGCAGCCAGAGGTAGACTCCAGCAGGCAGTCGCTGGCCACACAGCAGAGCAACGGTTGCTAAAGGTCAAGCCCCTGCGCTGTGGAGGAGAGCTTCATTCTCAGCCCAGCGCTTGCCTGGGAGTCTCTCTGGTAACTCTCTGTTCGAGCAGCTACACAAAGCCATGAATTTCCACGCAGAATGCCTCGTTCCAGCAGCCTCCAGACAAAAACTTGGCTCACAAAACCCAGTCATTTCTGCCTGGAAAAGTACACATGGTTATTTTTAGGTTCCCGTTCCTTTCAAAAATAACTAGAGGCAGGAATTCAAGCCTCCAAAAAGTGGCACCGGTTCAAAGCCAAAGAGGACGTCGGGAGGGCTTTTCAAACACCAAAACATCGAGCTTCCCGCTGAAACAGGACATTCAAAAGTATCTGGGACTACCAGCAGTCTCACCCATCCCTCAGCTCCCACGCACTGCTAGGCCAAGTTAGCTTTCAAGAACAGGTAATCCCCACTAAACCAGTAGCTGCCGTCAGGCAACACGAGACAACGAAGCTCCTACATCACTCAGCCTTTGCTCAGAACAGAGATTTCCAGGAAAACAAGGGCGTCCAAAACTCCAAGGCAAGTTCACAGATGCCAGGCTTCCTCTGATTTAGACACTGTAAAAATCACCCCTACTCCACAGGGCTGAACCACAGAACACCTCAGCAACTGGAAGGTGCTGCGAGGGGTCTCCTCTGAGCAGACAGATGTGAGAGATGCCCACCCAGCTCAAATCCCAGCCTTTAGTAACTCTGACCTCTCTTTTCCTGCACTTATTTTGGAGGCTTGTCGATTATTTCCCCCTACTGTCTACAACAAGGTTTTAAGGAACAGGGGGAGGTTATTCAATTCCAAGAACCCTGACTAAACAAACAAATCGAATCCTTGTCTTCAGCAGACTCCAACGTGCAGCTGCAGCTACCATCAACTTGTCTTGCAGAGACCAACTGGAACCTGCAAGGGGAACATCGCCCTCCCCAAGCAGAAGAGTACAACAGGTCACAGGCTCTGAAGACGCACTGAAAGCTCCCTTCAACAGCTTCCTGGGAAGAGCACTAACACTCAAGCACTTTCCACAACAGAGCAAACTCAGTGTTGTGCCCCAGATACCGGGAGACGGCTCCGCTTCTGAGGCCACGTGAGGATTTTTACAGTTAGAAGCCATGAAAACCCATCTGCCTCTTAGTTGCAAACCCCCTTTTAATTTGATCGCTGCACACGTGCAGCAGTCTCCCAAGAAAGACTCTCTAATTACTCAGGTCTAATGACCTCAGAAGAGTTTCCATTTTCCTTCAGATAGCAGTTTTCTTGAAGAGAATGGGGTGAGGCTAGTCTTGGGAACATCTCAGTTCCATGGGAGGAGAAGCAAGAGCTGAAACGAAGTGAGTTGGGTTGGAAGTGGGACATTCTACTGCAGAAAGCTGAAGCAGCTGACGAGGATGAAAACAGCCCTGGAACTGTATCACATCCTCTCTGAATGCAAGAGAGACTACTAGCAGGGAAATGACAACCCCTAACTGATCAGGAACTGGACATCAACAATCGTACAACCGTGGCACACGTGTGTAAACAGTTATAGCCAGGAGTGTGATAGAGGGCCAGCTGAGCAGGAGCCAGCAGTGTGCCCAGGTGGCCAAGAAGGTCAACGGCACCTTGTATCAGGAATAGCATGGTGAGCAGCAGCAGGGATGTGATCAGGTTGAGTCTCCATCCCTGGAGATGTTGAAGAGAAGGGGAGATGTTGCACTGGGGGACAGGGTTTAGTGGTGCTGACAGGGCTACGAAAAGTTTGGACTTGATGATCTTGAAGGTCTCTTCCAGCCAAATCTGTTCTATGACTCTAAAGACTCTATGAAACGTATCAGCTGAATATAAAAGCTAAGAAAGACTCATATTGGGAAAGGTTACCTTCTTGTTGGTCTTTTTCTTTTCCTAATTAGAATCATGAGATTGAAGAGCTCTTCATTAAAATGAAACAGAGTTCATTTAACAGGATTATGCAAGACCATTACCTACAACAGCTGGAGATCAGGAGCCTTACGAGACAAACATGTGAAGAGAAGCCTTTTTCCCCACTCTTCTCACACCCCAAATGGATCTTCCCACTCCAAAGCTGTAGCGATGACCAGTTACCAGCAGCTGTAGTTCTGCAGATGTCGTAAGGCATCCCATGGACCTCAGGGCACTTTGCCCCTAGCTAGTGGGAGGCTTAACGTGCAGTTATCATCCAAATGTGACTATGCAAGAAGACCTCCACGTATCTGCCTCTGAGGATTTAGTAAGGAACTAGACAGAAGTCTCTCTCAAAAGAGACTTCTTCTATGACTCTGGACAAAACAGAATGGAGGACAATCAGGTTTTCTTTTAAAAGCTGTCACCAGACCTTGCTCATCAGAAACCAACTGCCCAGGCTCAGAAAGTCCTGGAGTAACGAGAATATTCTGTTGGGGAAGGCAAGGAAGTGAAATTGGCAGCTGCAGATCTGGTGAGAGCAAGCCACTGTCGCCTCACCAAAACAGTGCTGATGAGAAGCAAACCAGCAGATCAGTTCCCAGTGAGAAGTCAAAAATCCATTTGTATTGGAAACATGGATTTGTACTAAGCTCTTGGCTGCTGAACAAACCCTACAGAATAAAAACCACCACACAGCTCCGGGATTGATCACTGCTTCACGAACCATCATTTTTGCTTCTACAGCAAGGCAGCTGTTGTGAGCATGAAGTCAAAACCACCGTGCGCAAGATTCAGACCAAGCTGCAGGTGGGATCTGAGACTCTTCCCCACTGAACTTCTGCCAAGCTTCCCTCCTCCAAGTCTTTATTCTTCCCAAACTATTTATTTTCCATATGACTGCCTAAAACATTTGGGTGGAATTCACAAAACCTGCTGATGACAGACTATTCCAATCTGTGCTGATTTTATCTCCAACGTTTGGAATGTTGGGATCTCACTGAGCTTTTTGCAGGGACAAAAGATGTTTTCCGGCAAGACCAAGCTGCTAGACTTTTCATTCTGCGCCTTACAGTGACTTCTAGCCGCGTCAGGAGATGAGTTTGCTCTGTGTTTAACAAATCACCAATAGAATCACAGAATCATTGAGGCTGGAGAAGCCCTCTGAGCTCAGCCAGTCCAGCCCAGGACCCAACATCACCTCAGCGGCCAGACCAGGCCACTCAGGGCCACAGCCAGGCTGGTCTTCAACACCTCCAGGGATGGGGACCACACTACTGCCCTGGGCAGTCCAGTCCAGGCTCTGATCACCCTTTCCTTGAGGAAGGGCTTCCTAACATCTAAACTCACCTTCCCCAGCAGCTTCAGGCCCTGACCTCTCATCCTGGCACTGGCTGCCTCAGAGAAGAGCTCGACCCCGGCCTGACTACAACCTCCCTTCAAGTAGTTGTAGAGAGGGAGAAGGTGCTGTCTGAAGGAGTCACACTACAGAAGACATGCTGTTTGGCAAAAGTTTGGGCTGTTTGATGAGCTAAATAAACTACATAAAGTCTGCCCTGTGTCTACACGTAAAAGACCAAAACCCATCTTCAAGCATCGCTACGACAAGGTGGTAGGAAACCATCTTTCCTTAAGTGCTGCAGGTGTTTCAGCTCTTCCCAGAAAGGTGGGCTGCAAGCTCCAGAGACATTTTACTCTCAGCACTCTGCAGAAATCACAGGAAGAAAAGCCAAAGAACCTGGCAGAAAACAAGGCGCTGTGTTTCACTGTAGTGCCAGGCTCGGTCGTCTGCAATCACAATATGGAAATGCTCAGAGCCTACGGCGACCAATACGCCTTCAAGATCTCAGCCCAAGCCCCTGCCCTAGGCTTTAAATTGCGCAGCTCATGAGCAGAGTGTCTTCAGGAACAATCCCTTTCATGTCACGCCAGCGGGGCGACACAATGGAAAAATGCCATATGGGCACTTAATGAAAAGTAAAGCAGCCGCAGTGTTTCCACAGCAGGAAAGAGTTAGCAGCCCGGTATCAATCCTGCTACAAACTAATCCCACAGCAAGCCCAGCACCACTCTGAAGATCGTGCTATGCAGCGAAGGCATCTGGGGAAGAAAGCACCCAGAGGCGGCACTTCTCCAGCCTGCTGTCCAGAAGGAGAGCTGCATCGTCCTTCCTTGCAAGACCAGCCCTCTGAGGAGCACCGGGGATCCCAGCAGACACAGAAAACTGGAAAATCAAGGCTGGCCATGCACAGGCAGCCACTGAATCCCACACTGCTGCAACACTGGAAGTCATGTGGCTCGAACCAGCCCAGTAACACAGCAGCAACAGCTCTGTCAGCAAAGTGGTTCCCCAAGCACTCACTCGCTGCAGTACACATGGCTGTGGAAAGAGTGACCCAGCTTCCCTGGGCAGTGATCCATCCTGGCTCTTCCCTGACCAAAGGAAAGTGGTAGGAAAAGCAGAAATACATGTGTTTGCAGAAGTCCCAGTGGGTTCCCATTGTGCTGTGATTACAAACATTTCCTCGCTGCACAGTGATTAACGAGGGAACAGCTTTTCTCGGTGACATCTCAGAAGGGGGAGAAAAGGAGAAGCAGGAGGAGTGCCATGAAGCTCAGAGAAAGGCTCTGCACACGCCTTGCACTATCTTTAAAGAGTGGGAAACACATCTGCAATGATTAAGCAGCAGCTGGAGGAGGAGGAAAGCTGCTTCAACATGTGTCCCACAGGCCTGAACACAGAGTTGCCCTATGATGACCCATTTACTGCTCCTGCCTTAGCTCCACCCTGAGAGCCCTCACCTCCAACCACAAACGATCTACTCCCTGGTAACTGCTCCTGAAGTTTCTGCAGCAATCCACAGCACTGGCATTTGCCCAGAACTTCAACCCCACACTCCCCACTGTGGAAATCCCATCCCCTCCACCTCCTGTCTCAAGTGACTACACCTTCACCTGCCTGCAGACCCAAAAGCTTCGGCTTCTGTTTCTATCTAGCAGGAGATTTCAGAAACCCAAGGAGGAGCTGCCATTCTCAACAGTCTGTCCTGAAGATCACCCGCACCACGGGGAGAGGGGAAATAAATCAATAAATGCAAAGGTATTTCACACAAACAAAAGGCACAGGGCAGCCCCAGGTAAAACAACAGCGTTTTAGAAGAATAAATCTTCCAAGAGCTTCTGAAAAGACCTCAAAGTGTTCCCTGAAACCATTCCACGTGTCAAGCAAGATAAAGAAAAGGGGCTGGGAGGAGCAGGGACTTGAAGACACCATCTTCAGGATCAAGAGAAAAGCCAGTAAGCAGGAAGGGGTCATAGTGCTGCTCAGCTGGGGCAAGACTGAAGGGGGCATGGCAAATTCTGGACATGGAAAGGATCACAAAAGGTTTTCAGCTGAAATCCACTCACTGTGTATTCGGCGTGTTTTTTCCCATACCATTTCATCCACTTCCTGAACTCTCTGTCCATTGTCTAGAAGAGGGAAGAAAACAAAAGCACCTGTTAGGACATCTCGTTACCAGTTACAGAGCAGTAAGAGAAGCTGCAGCTCTGGCAGTGCCCAGCAAGTCCCCCAAGACTTTCTGTTTGCTCGTGCTGGGGTTTTCTGCCGTTAACACTCAAAGAACAGGCAGGCAGACAAATACTGTCAGTTTTCTAATAAAAACCTCTGCTTCATCCAGGTCAAGACAAACCTGGCATCGTCTCCTCCCTGCTCTGCATCAAAGTGACCTGTCCTAAGTGAGGCCATCAGAGCTGACACCACTAAAACTGCATAACCATAAGTAGTTATAGTGTTGTGGTAGTAACCCCACAGCAAGGAGGTGGCAGCAAACACAGCCCAGCCAGTGCAGGAGCAAACAGGGCAAAGAAGGTCTGTGAGGGTGAATGATAAAGCTGAAAGCAGAGGGCAAAGCACTGCAATGGCAAACAGAAGGAGCGTCGTGCCTGCTGAGCAACCAGGAAGCACACTGCAAGCTACATCTAAACAGACCGTGGCTGCAGAGGGTGGAAGGCTGCTAGCACTCAGTGAGGCAACTGGCACCAGCCTTCCATGGCCCAGATACCAAACACCCCACTAATGAAGGCAGCCTGGTGCCTTACAAACACACATCTACCCAATCTTGTCAACATCCAGCTAAACTGACAAGATGAAGCACAGGACATTACTGCAGGGCTACAACCTCTACAAGACATTTGAAAATGAAACTCAGGTCTCCTGAAAGACTGAAAAAAATCCCCCCTGCAACATCAGGATTTGACTCCTCGGATGGGAGGGCTCAAACCTGAAGGTAGCGGGGAAAGGAGCTAAGGGAGAGAAACATAACAGCAATTGTGGCTTCACTGACAACTTGGAAATGGTGGAGCTAGAAATGAATGTGTTGAGAGCTGTGCTTTAAAATTCTCTGCATTTCCAAAGCTCAGCAGGGTAACTCACAAAAATCTTCAGCATTTCCAAAGCTCTATGAGCATTTTTTAACACAATTTCACTAAAAAAGAAACAACCCCGTAACTTTCTCCCTTGTTGGATGAAGCTTTTCAAGTCATCTGCATTTTCATGGTAACCAGAGATGTGTTGCCACAGCCAATCTTAATTAGAAACTTAATCCAAGCCCTTCCACAAATGCTTGTCAGAAATGGGGAGGTAAAGCTGGTCCATCACACTCAGCACAGGGCGTATTGGCCGTGCTGGCAGCGTCACACTCTCTGACACCGCAGCAGCTGCTCAGAAACTGCTGGAACCAGAATAACCCACTAGATTTTGTTCTTCCAGTGATTTTATGAAACACCGGTCACATCTGGAGTGGAAAGTCCTCCTTGAGTTACAACTGCTAGCACTCAATTTGTGGGAATGTTGCTGCTTGCCAGCCATTTCCACTAGAGCCTTGAGGGGGCACAATGACAGGAGGGGGTAATGGCAGAAGCAAGAATTTAACATCCTCTTTGCACCGATCTTCAAGTTTACTGGTAAAAGCAGTCACAAGCCCAGGCCTTGGAAGGGCCTCCCTACCAAAACCAGAGGGACCGCAACTCCAGTTGGAAGTTTCAGCTGGGTCACGGCAGGGGAAACCAAAAGGCTCTTTAGATCCCTGTCTGATCCTCTTCACCACTGTGTTTATGCAGTTCTGCCCACATCACTGAAAAGGAGGATCAAGGGGGGGTTATTTTTACTTCCCCTCCCTTCCTAAGTTATAATTTTCTAGCCTGAGTCAGCTTGTTTTAACAATACAGAGGGCTGAGTGTCTGTTCAGTCTACTGAGAACAAGTAAAGTCCTTATGGCAGGGCATGGTGAACCTTTACTGCTTGCTTGTAGCTCATCTGCCTTCCAGGTTCGCCTTGAAACTGATCTTTGTGCCTCCCCATGGGCACCGAATTAGAAACGTAAAGCAAACTGCCTGCCTGACTGAACGTGATGGTTTTCTTACAGCGAGGCTTCGCTTAGGTGCTGGCTCTTCACTTATTAACCACGTGCCCACCACCGGCCTCCATCAGCCTACACAGGCATCACAAGTAAGCTGAACTTCAGCTTCAGGAGACAAGAAAAGCATCTCACTACCACAAGCACAAATAACAGCCTTTAAAACCTTTAAGATCTATTTGTTTGGTGAATTCACCCCTGGATGTGCTGAATGCTGAGGTGTCTGAAGTCCTGTATTAGAATCATTTCAGAGACAGGATGACTGGAGGTGTTTAAGTGCAGCTTCCACTGCACTTCCCTTTCAGCAAGCCCTACACGAGTAGTGTTTGAACAGCTGCACAGCTCCTGGTCCTGAGATCGTTTCAGCCCCAGCCTAAGGCTCCTTCTGTGCCAGACACACTGTTCTTTCCCAAAGCGCTCCGTGCTTTGGGGTCTTACTGGCTGGACAAACAAATGCAACCGTGACTGAAACTCCGCGCTTCCTCCTGCACAGCACTGGAACGTAATCCTGCGGCACCTTCAAACTAGACTCACACGGAGCTCACTTCAGAGAGGCCCACCTCAGCATACTTGGCTGGAATATCAGCTTTCTCCACACCGTAGTGATGTTTGCAGTTTGTGGCTGCCGCCACTTGAAGCACCACCTGGCCCACACCTGTTAAGAAAGAGACAACAAAGCTGAGAACGTGGATCAGCAGAAAACCCCTGCAAGGGGAGAGAAGAGCTTTTAGAGCCCAGAACAACAGGAAAAATGCTGGTGATCTGTGGGATTACACTTCAGGGAACAACTTCAGCTTTCAGCTGTGGAGCTGCCACGTGAACCTCAGCCGAACAAAACAGATTCAAGGCAACCCGAGTCCCATCTCCCCACAAGATGTGAAATACTAAGAGCCTGGTTTTCACACAGAATCATTCAGATTGGAAAAGACCCTTGAGATCATTAAGTCCAACCACTAACCCTACTCTACAAAGTTCACCCTTAAACCAGATCCCTCAACACCACATCTAAACGATCTTCAAACACCCCCAGGGACAGCGACCCAACACCCTCCCTGCGCAGCCAGTTCCAGTGGCCGACCACTCGTTCTGTGAAACAAGTTTTTCCTAATGTCCAGTCCAACCCTCCCCTGTTGCAGTTTGAACTTGTTCCCTCTTGTTCTACCACTAAGTACTTGTGAGAAGAGACCAGCACCAACCTCCCCACACCCTTTCAGGCAGTTGTAGAGAGCGATGAGCTCTCCTCTCAGCCCGCTCTTCTTCAAAATAATCTTTCCATCACTCCTCACAAGATCGATTCTCCAGGCCCTTCAGCAGCTTCACTGTCCTCCTCTGCATCTGCTCCAGCCCCTTGAGACCTCTCTTGTATTAAGGTGTCACTGGACACAGAACCCAAAGTGAGGCCTCACCAGTGCCCAGTACAGGGGGATGATCACCTCTCTATGGTCACACTATTTCTAATACAAGCCAGGATGCCACTACTGGCTTTTCTTGGCCACCTGGGCACCCCACTTTCAGTGAGAAGGGATTATATCCCAACCAGAAAGCCACTGCACTTCTGTCTCAGAGAAGATTTTCTAGCATTGCAGCTGTGAGGTTTACACTGTTCCATATACTGAGCAACTTCTACGGTAACAGTCACGGGGCTGTTGTGTTGATAATTACTCATGGCTACTGTCATTAAACACTGCAGGCTCATTTTCACAAGTTTGCACAGAATAGCTGTGGTTTAATTTGTATGCAACAGATTTTATCTGCATTCCATCAAATCTACAGGTTTTACACAAAGATGATGGAGTAGAACACCTCCCTGATGAGGGAAGGCTGAGGGAGCTGGGTCTCTTGAGCTTGGAGAAGAGGAGGCTGAGGGGTGACCTCATTAATGTTTACAAATATGAGAAGGGTGGGTGTCAGGAGGATGGAGCCAGGCTCTGCTCAGGAGCACCCGGTGATAGGACAAGGGGCAGCGGGTGTGAGCTGGAGCAGAGGAGGCTCCACATCAATATCAAAAGGACCTTCTTCCCAGTGAGGGTGACAGAGCCCTGGAAGGGGTGCCCGGGGTGGGGG
>JAOXOE010027976.1:0-17102 GCA_028565055.1 Phoeniculus purpureus | reverse complement strand
TTACGCTGCTCTTCATGACTGCCGACATAGCTGGCTAGGATCTCAACTTGGCTGTCATCGACCAATTCTGATAAAGGGACAGGCTTGGGGAAGAGTGGCTGGAGAACTGCTTGGTGGAAAAGAACCTGGGAGTGTTGACTGACAGTGGCTGAACATGAGTGAGCAGTGTGCCCAGGTGGTCAAGAAGGCCAAAGGCATCCTGGCCTGCATCAGAAATAGTTGTGGCCAGCAGAACTACAGAAATGATCGCATCCCCATACCCAGCTCTAGTGAGGCCTCACCTGACATTGTATTCAGTTTTGGCTCCTCAATGCAAGGATGTTGAGATGCTGGAGTATGTCCACACTAGAGCAACAAAGCTAGTGAAGGGTCTGGAAGACAGGTTTTATGAAAAGTAGCTGAGGGACCTGAAGTTGTTTAGTGTGGAGAAAAGGAGGCTCAGGGGAAACACTGTCAGCCTTTACAACTACCTGAGAAGAGATTGTAAAGAGGTGGGGGTAGGTCTCCCACATCTCTAGCATAGGACAAGAGGAAATGGCATCAAGTTGTGCCAGAAGAGGTTTAGATTCGACATTAGGAAAAATGCCTTCACTGAAAGAGTGGTCAGGTATTGCAACAGGCTGCCCAGGGACACAGTAGAGTCTCCATCCCTGGAGGTGTTCAAAAAACTTATATATGTGGCACCTCAAAACATGGTTTACTGGGCGTGGTGGCATTGGGTTGACAGTTAGACATGATGATCTTGGCGATCTTTTCCAACCTTAATGATCTGTGATTCTATCTTGAACAAGACTGGACCCAGTACTGACCCATGGGGAACACCAACAGTGCTGCAACTGTACCCTACACCACTGATCATAACCCTTGAATGACATTGTCTTCCCTCTAGTCCTCAGACAACTCTCTCACTGATACCAACTGAAAAATGCCTCGCATCAATTCCATTACAGTGAGCTGGCTACCTTAGGGATTTATGCCTCACAACACACGCTGTGTATGCAGCACAGCACAAGCCACAGCTCTCCGCACCCAGGAGAGCCCCTCCAGTCACGTCAGTTTGGTTTAAACACAGAGGCAAAACCTGACAAACCTGGGACAAATTTATTCTTCAGTTGTCCTTGTAAGAACCACCACATGGGCTACCTTTGTCACAAGGTAGCAGTCATTCATCTTTTATAGGCCTCTGCCTCTTTTGTATGAGACCTTTTGCTTGCGTGAACATTTTCTTTCTTCTGTTGTGGGATAGAAGGATGACTTAATTGTATGTGCTCTGTACCCAGAAGCACGTCCCTGTGTAACTTGTAGCTCTGCTACTTATGGTCAGATAGTTTTATTGCAAACAATTACAAATTCAAATATTCTCAGCCTGTTTAGATACTCTTGGGGTCCCGTTTCCACTTTTTTTTTTGTTTAAATACACACTTTGAACTTTCTCTTATTTAAATAAAGCTTGGAGGCCTTTGTTTTACCTAAGAGTGCTTTTTTTTTCAAATGACAAAAAAAATTGAGCCGTTTCATTCGATGTGAAATCTCTCTTGTTTCAGTTGGGCATTTTTTTAGCTTTGGATCAAAACCAAACAAATGAAGTGTAGTGGTTTCAGTCTGTAATACAAAACAACCAGCTTTCTCCACAGTTCTGCCCCTAAGGACAACGAGAACAGTTTTCTTCTGTAGCAGGAACTGACCACCGAATTTTCATACTCCAGTTAACTCCTACCAAGGATAAGTGAAAATTGAATTTTCTCCCACTCCATTGCCTTACCACGTTACTTTGCTGGATTTGCTTGCCAATATACAGAAGCTGTTGACATTTTGCTGCTATTGGTGACTTAGAAAATTGTTTTGTGAGGCAACACTTGCAATTCTGCCTGCAGAGCTGTTTTTATTTGAGCTAGTAACCTACCTGGCCTTGATATCTACAAAGCATTTGGTCTTCAGTTGATATAAACTGAAATAGCAGTAGTTGTGTTTGTCAAGCAGATAGGGATCTACTGGTGTATTGGCCTGAGAGAACAGAAGATGCCAAGATCTCCTAGTCTAGGAAACAATTTGGGAAGTGTTTTCTGACAGACCCATGCAGAAATGAAATCTTTTAACCAATTTGGGCCATGTTGTATCTGCTATTCAAAGGTACTATCTATGCCTAACACAGGAGTGGCACAGGAAATGCTTGGCTCTAAAGCAGTACTAGACAGTTCATTGCATCCTTTCAAATTGCTGACTGTCTCCTAAAGCTGCCTTCTCACTACTGTCAACAGACAGCTGGTCTGTCTGTGTGGCCAGTGTGTCATCACTGGGTGGTGGCTGTCACATCCAGCCTTACAAACAGTGATGTCTGATGTCCACATGCCTCTCCTAGTGAGAGCCTGTGTCAAAGGCTTCCTGACATGAGCAGGTGAGAAAAATCATCCTCCAAGAGGAAAGACCCTTCCTTTCCCCCCAAAAGGGAAGACAAAATAGAGAAGAAAGAAGCTACAACTGTTTTGACTCTATCCTCCTTCCCATCACCAACCCAATTTCAGGGAAAGAAAAAGTTGTGGCTTTAAACAAATGAAAACTACAGGTTCTGCTTATATATCTACCACTGGATAACATGATTCTTGTCTCTGATAGGTAAGATCCCACAGCACCAAAAGGGAAACAGAATCTCTGGTTAAGACACTGGTCCAAGCTTTAAAAGATTTCAGTGCAAGCCACATAACAATCCTGGCAGTGCCTAATGAATAGCTTCTCCTTGAATCCAAAGCGTTCCAATAAGGGCTTCACTCTCAAGTATTGTTTTCCAGCACATTCTGAAATAATAACAGTTTACCCATGTCTACTCATTGGTGAAAGCCTATGCACATTCTTCCTCATCATTTAGATGCCTGTAAGCACCCTAGGCAGTACCTGAGAGAGCAGCCTAGCACCACACAGAGCACACAACATGGTGACTAAGTGAGGATGAACCCTGCATTTTATCTTGCTCTCCAGGTGTTTATGAGGACAAAAGAATTTGTTCAATTTCTCCATCTGTGCCTGCTGCCTGTAAACCCACTCTTTAGCTCCTCTAGGGAGAAAGTTGGCAGACAGGAGGAAAATATCTAAAGGGCTGCTAGCTGGGTAGAATTCTGATCTAGGGCTTACTTTGCTAGATTCTGATTAACCTTTTCCTGAGCAAGTATCTTGTCTAGCTACAGGGTGGGGGTGGGGGTGATAATTTCAGCTGAGACTGCTGTAATGCAGTCAAACATTAGCAATGTGCTATTTTTATACTAGGAACATGGGAATGGCTATTTGAAAGAATTTTTTTTTCAGATAAATCATACACACACAAACATGTCTTTTCTGTCCTTCATGGAAGCACTGTGCAAATAGCTGAAAGTATTTCAAAGGTACTTGAAATAAAGAAGATGGATTTGCCTTGATTAAAGCAGGTTTATAGAATAGGAGCTTGTATTCCTTGGACGTCTCAGTCCTCTTCCTCTCGCCTTTGTAAATTTGAATGACTCACATGAGCATTTGGACTGTGCTTTACTCCAACCTCGCTCTGAAATCATGACCCTTTTGCTCAGACTAAAAGACAGGAGAAGGCTACCGTCTCTCCAGAAGGATGATTTATAAAAGTAAACTTGCACCAGGTTTTTCTCTTAATTGTTTTCTTCATGGTAAATGCACAAGTCTGCAAAGAAGAGAGACTCTGAGACGGAGAAGAGGCTTTAATCCCTTCCCATATCAAATTTCTGTACTATACAGTTCCTAAGTGATTCAGTGGCAGGTGATGAGCTTTGCTTGTCAGGTTATTTGGTTCTCATAACCAGGAAATGTATTATGGCAGTTTCACTTTCCATTCTTTAACTTAATCCTATTACTCCTTAATTCCATTCTATTACAACCAAGAGTGTTGCTCCTAGCCATGTCTGCACATCAGCACTGACATGAAGAGTTTATTTAAAATGTGGAAAATGAAATAATTTTATTGCACCTGCCACAGCAGAACAATTTCTGTTCCAGGGGGTGGTGTGCTAAAGCCAGTTCACCTATGCCAGTTAATTGGCATCCAGCAATTAGGATCATGTAAGTAATTTTCCTGAGCATACAGGAGAGACTAGACCTGACACAGAAAATAGCAAAATAAAGCAAAATTGCTTCTTTGCTCTCCTTCTGGATATGTCAGAAAATTCCCATGGGTTTGTCTCAGCTCTGAAGTATGAGCTCAGGTTAATGGTTTTGATTAAAGCAAAGGAGGAAAAGAAAAGAAGAATCAGAACAGAAAGAACCTCTGTAATCAAAAGAATCCTTTCTTCAACTGTATTTCATTGTTCGGTATTATTTGTTTCCAGCTGCTATTGAAATAGAGGTTGGCTGCTTTTCAAAAGCAAACTAAAACATATATATACAGTGTGTACAGAGTCACACAGAAGCACAATATATATTACACATATACTATTTAAACTGCAAACCCAAGCATACACAAGTATCATAATGAAAGATTTAAGGTTAGCCATGCTCAAGTTGTGTTTGTGTTATGACTCAGTTGTAAACCGCGTGCTCTATTTTCCATATGATCTCCGTTCATTCAGTGCTTAAGAATGAACCTCTGTGGTTCACAGAAGTGCGGGTTAACCATGCACTTGGAGGACTGTGATGAACTTGTAGCGTCATCTAGAAAAGCATCTTGTGCATCTTCACTGTGCAATAAAGAGATAATGGAGAAAGGAATAGGTTTGACCCCAGCTAATGCCCTAGCAGAACTCCCAAGATTCTTTAGGGTGTGGAGTGTCAAAGCTGCATGCTCAAGAAACACCTGAGCCATTCTGCCCTAAGTCTTCAAATTCAGACAAAAATAGTATTTCAAATTTGGAAAATTTCAGCCTGAATCGTAAAACTATTGTAAGGAAGAAGATTTTATACCAGGAAGTGACTAGACCCTTGCACTGGAGCCAGAAGGCCTCTATGCTACTTTCATCTTTGCCGCTGAGCAACTACAGAACTCTGAGCAGGGTCATGCCTTTGTTTCCTCAGTTGTTCTCTCTGTAAATGATGCAAACAGTCAGCATCCACACGCTACTCCTCATACCACCAGGAATGCAGCAAGGGATGTTTTGCACAAATTCCCAGGAATTACAATACCAAAGGTTTGGTAACTGCTGAAGGAGCAACATTTTGACCACTCCCACCTGATGAAGTATAAATATTACCCTAAAACATACCTAACTTACGGGATGAACTCGACACCAACTTGCAGGGACAGATCTACAGTTTTGCTCTCACTCTCTCCCCACAGAGGGCCTTTTGGTAACTCAGCTACACTGAGAGGTTCTCCAGGAGATGAAGCTTGTGCTTGTGATCACGTTTTAGGTGGTAGGACCTAGAGCTGTCTCGCAGTTTGTGAATTTATCACTGGCAATCTAAAAGAATCTGTATGTGTTGCATATAAATAAACCATGTTATTCGCACACCTGACCCCAGCCACCAGAACTACAGCAAAGACTGTTCATGCAGCTGCTGCTGGGCTTGGAGTCACTAAATGCAACCAGGTTATCTGAGCATCAGGACATCCAAGGAGAGACACAACATGCAAGTGAGCTCCTGATCTGACCACTGAAGCTTTACACGGATGGTAGATGGTAGCGCTGTGGAGGGTAGAGAGAAAATTGAGAAAGATAATTCAGAGAAGCAACAGGCAAACCAGCACTGAAGTCTTTTTTTCCCTAAGTAATTTCCAAATTAGAACTGCAGAATCTACATATTAAGATTTCACAACAGTGAGATACTGACACGGAATTTGGACTTCTCAGAACAAAGAACAATAGCTTCTGTTGGTGCAAGACAGCATGGCTCCATTGACTAAAGCAACATCACTGACTCAGACAAGACTTAATTGACTACATCTGTGGCCACACAGTTCATTACAGTACCCTATGTTTTCCTTTCCCACTGGGGTCTCAAACACTGTTATCCAAGTCACAGAGGACAAAAGTCAACAGCACGCTATTAATACCAACCACAGCTTCCAAGTCTGTCTGTCCACTGTCTATACTCTGTGTAAATTAAATTGGGTAAAATTTATCTGAGCCTGATCTAACTAAATTAATCATGCAGAATACTGATCTAGCCTACTGCAGATAGGTAACACAATTTGCTGCAGATGTGGTTATTTATCTGAAAAGCAGACTGTAATAGGTACTTTAGAAGGAAGAAATCTTTCCACAAAGGTTTCAGTGAATTCCTTTTGAATTTAGGAATACAGACTCTATTTTGTTGTTGCTGTTGATCTGCACAGGAATTATCCACCCACTCCCTGTTCCTTGTCTCAATATATTTCTGAAGCTTATTTAAGCTCTAAAGCTCCAATCAGTTCAAAACTGAGTGGAATCCACTAGCCCTTTCCTCTGGGTTTTTCGTAAAGAGCTTAAGCAGCTCTGGAGAGCTGCTAGGTAACAACATCTTGCCTACAAGGTACTTTTGGCAAAAGAAAGTGTAATTCTGACAGATGTGTTCTAGCAAAATGCTGAAACCCAGCAGCCCTCTGAGCAGGCAGCAGTGGCACAGCCACTCCTTGTAACACATCAGAGAGCAGAGCAGTGACACTTTGACCTGAGCAGAGCTGGGAAAAGAGACTCTCACTACAGAGGTGGCCTCATGCACCACCTAATACTGCTACCAAAATTTCCCATCTCCTTGACTGTTGCATTCCATGCAGCAGGACTGCTACCAAACTACCCAAATGACCAGCATGAGCTCCAGATAAGCAAGATGGACACAAAGAAAAGACTATATAAGCACTAGATTTAAGCACAGAACATGATGCTTCAAGCCGTCAACAAAAGCTCTATAACCAGTAGCTGACCATCAGAAATTAACAAGAGGCTGACAGCAGAGCATGCACTAACAAGGGATGGATTCTGCCTGAGCATCCATGGAAATAAAGGGCCCTGCCCATCAGACCCCGCTTTGTCAGGGTGGCTTGTCTAATGGCATGTCAACAACCACTAGACACTTCCACCATTTTAAATTCCTCATTCTCTTACATTCTGTTCCTCTTCACAGAATCAAAGAACATTAGGTATTGGAAAGGACCTTGAAATATCATCTAGTCCAATCCCCTTGCCACAGCAGGATCACCTAGATCAAGATGCATAGGAACATGTTCAGGTGGGTTTTAAACGTCTCCAGAGAAGGAAATTCCAGAACCCCCCATGAGCAGCCTGTTCCAGTGCTCCATCATCCTCACCATGATGAAATTCCTTCTCATATTGATATGGAAGCTCCTGTGTTCCAGATGACACCCATTGGCCCTTGTCCTATCATTAAATTACACTGAGTAGAGCCTGGCTCCATCCTCGGACACCTGCCCTTTCCCTATTTATAAACATTAATGAAGTCAGTCCTCCGTCTCCTTTTTTCCAAGCTCAAGAGACCCAGCTCCCTCAGCCTTTCCTCATAAGGGCGATGTTCCACTCCCTTCATAATCTTTATGGCTCTGGACTAATTTTCTGGACTCTCTCAAGCAGATCTGTGCCCTGCTGTAACTGAGGGGCCCAGAATTGGACATAATACTCCGATGTGGTCTCACCAGGGCAGAGTAGAGGTGGAGGAGAACCTCTCCTGATCTACTAACCACCCCCATTCTGAACCACCCCAGGATGCCATTGGCCTTGTTGGCCACAAGGGCCCATTGCTAGCTCATGGTCATTCTGCTGTCCACCAGGACCCTCAGGTCCCTTTTCCCTACGCTGCTCTCCAACAGTTCAGTCCCCAACCTATATGGGTACCTGGGATTGTTCTTTCCCAGACACCAGACTTTGAACTGCCCTTGTTATAATTCATTGAATTTCTCCCCACCCAGGTCTCCAGCTCTTGTTGAGATTAACATCATAGTAAAGTTTATGTTGGGAAAGACCTTAAAGACAAGTGAGTCCAGCCATTAAGCTACCTGTACCAAACCCACCAGTAAACCATGTCCTTGAGCGCCATACCTACACAAGTTTTAAACACTTCCAAGGATGACGATCCAATCACCTCCCTGGGCACCCTTTAAATAGTAGCTTGCTTTGCTGTTTATCCTCTGTTTTACACTGATCACAGACCCCAGAAGGGGTTTGCAAGGGCTGAATTCAGGGACTGGTTGTCAGGCACACAGCCAGTACAAAGGATGCCATAGCCCAGGCCTCTTCTAAGAGGACACTGGCCAATGCACCCACCCCACTGACACCAGAAACTTCACATTTGAACCATTCATGTCTACACAGTGACAGTGGTCACATACACACTTTGGTTCGGTGACTATGGTCATGCACACAGCTCGGCCAAAGAATAATAAAGCGAAGATCCTCAGCCATTGAAACACCTTAGCTAAGAGAAGTTTCTAGACCTTTATCAATACATGACCACATGTCATATTTTATGGGAATAAACTGGCCATTTTGAGACAGTCCTCCTCAAAAGTAGTATGTCTGTAGTCAGGAACTCTCTCCTTGGATCATGATGCTGCCCAAGGAAACTTCCCAGGATTGAGAACCCCTGTTATACAGAGGAGTGATTGTGCACTTTGACTCATCATTGCAAGCCTAGGATCCTAGGTTGGCTGTGTATTAATTAATTTCACTTGGCATCATGAACCCTTGGTTTACCAAGGCTGTCCAAGTGTTAAGCAATTTTGATTAAGAACAGATTTCATGTTTTATCACCTGTTAAACAGTTTGGGTTAGAATAAATTTCCTTTGCCTGCTGTGATTTGGTGATTCGGTGTCTCTGACAGAGAGCCACAAATACTCAGAAATGAGAGGGAGGACATTTGGTTCTCAACATCTCTGAAAACCCATCAGCGGTTCAGGTTTTTAAGTGCAGTTCAGGGGATACCCATCTTCAAAAATCTTTGGGTCACCTAAACTCAAGAAGAAATTGCTTGTGGGAAAATCAACCTTAGGCTGGCAAAGATCTCAAACTAAACAAGGAGAAAACAAAGAGGTAAGTGTGCTTGTTGCTTGCAGAAGATTCAAGACAGTCCTTTCCATCAACAACACTAAAACTTCTGTGTGTATCCTGAAGTCAAGGAAGACAAATCCCTGCAGCATGACAATACCTACTGTACGGAAAACGGGGAGGGGGTGGGAAGGAGTGTTCCAAAATGAGTTGCCTCATAAGTTTCTTTCTTTTAAACCACCACATCGGTGCGAACATTTGTTTGTCAAAGTCCACAAGTGCTTGCCCTCCTTAGTTTCATCTGTGCCTTCTACGCCACAAAGTGTGCAGAGTATGGCAGCACAAAGCAATCCCTGCTGCAGGCCCCCTTCCAGACAAATGAACAGACAAGATGCGCTACCTGCAAGACGGCTGCTGGCTCAGAGCACAGGAATAGCTGCCCTCCACCGGATTTGTGTAAATGACGATACTTAAACAAAGGGTGAGTTACCAGAAGAGAGTGTGTCAGACCCTGTCTGGCTGTAGGCTGCTGCCCTCCTACGGCAAGCTGGGATAGCTGCCCTTGTCTCCAGAGCAGCTCTCTGTGTTCTAAGATAAACTGAGTTCAGTTGCTGGTATCCACTGCCAGAAATTCCGGCTTCGAAAGACCCAGTTTGCCAGTTCCCCGTCTGCCTGAAGTAGAAAATCAGTACCCTGGGGCACTGAGCCTTTCTGTACTGCAAGGGAGGAAAAGACTGCATGTGCTGAAGGTGGAGCAGCCATTCCTTGCCTATGTATGACATGGTTAGTGGTGAGCAATGATTTCCCTGCAGAGATGGCTAGTGTTGAGCAATGATGTCCCTGCAGAGGGGGCTCTTCTCTCGTAGTGATAGGGTTTTTTTTGCTGTTGCTGGGTTTTTTTTCTACTATCTGCATCTTGGCAACACAGGAGTTGTTGACATGCTCAATACTTTGTGCAAGGCTAGTCTTGTTCCAGCATTTCTGCTAACTCTGTTATCATGGTAGGACTGTGAGGTTAAACCTCAGCACAGGTACCAAGCACTTGCTTTCCTGCACAAGCAGTTCCAGCAAGCTCCTCGGCCACCTGCCTTCTTTATCCTGCCTGGTTCAGAAAACTGCCAGCCATAGCAGTGCTTCCTCCCTTGAATATCCTGGGCACACTGTTCTTTTACCTTTCACCCTCATCCTAGAAGTCTTCAGAGTCAAAGTCATGCCCTGAAAGAGGCAATTCCTTGAATAAAAACTAAGTGGCTCTTATGAACCTACAGAAACAAAGCAGGACCAAAGCTCCATGTGAACAAGTCCTCTGAAGCAACAGCCCCTTCCACTTGAATGGAATCTGTTCAATGAAGGCTGAAGCCAACTTAGAAGCAGAAGGGACCTTGAAGTAACTGAAAAACAAGGGAAGTTTATTACAAAGCAGACTTTGCTGCCCTGGCTACCTGGATTTTTATGTGCTCAGCTTAAAGCATTGCATCATATTAACTCTGAGATAACCAGGCCACTGGGAAGAACAGAGAGGGCTGAGTTCAGACAACCTGCAGCTGCTGGTGACTGCTGAAAACTGCCTCCTTTTCACTCACAGATGTCTTACACCAGGGCTCTCAATCTTTACCATTTCAGTTAGAAGCTTTTATATAAAGTGCTGCTAGCAATCTTCTTTTTATGGTTTGCACTCTATTTTAAGATGTAACTTCAGCATCCCTGCACTTCTGCAATGAAACAGAAGTCTGAGAGTCTGAGTTTACTGTAAATAGTACAAGTTGAAAACCAATCATGTAATTCTGAAGAAGTATTCTGAGGCTGTGAAATCTGCATTTTGCTCTGATAGGGAGTACAATAAAAACAGGTTGCAGTTTGAAATCTTCAGAGTTCAAAAGCACAAGGATCCAGAGTTATAGTTAAATCTTTTAGAACTGAAGCCCGAGCTGGTTTTGCATTTGAAGAGCCAGAGAGAGGTTAACCTGTGGCATTTGTCTGAGCCTGATTTGGGACAGAGAATAATCAGAGATCAGGCTAAATCATGAGCAGCTCACATCACACAAATCGAGGTGAGAGGAAAACAGAATCCGTTAGATTCTGCACACTCCTCTCCATCACAAATCTAATTGTAACTTTGAGCCCCATTCTGACCTGGACTGTCTCTAGGGTCGGGGCATCTATTAACTTCTCCGGGCAACCTTGGCCAGTGTCTCACCTCCCTCAGCATAAAACATTTCTTCCCTGTACCTGAGCTGGATCCTCTCTCTTTTAGTTTCGAATCTTCGCACTTCGTGTTGTCGCTGCAGACCTGTGACAGGGCTGTCCTCACCCGTCTCACCGGGCCCTCTCCGAGCGCGGCCACTCCTCCCCGCCGCTGTGCCGCCACCACAGCCCGCCCCCTGCGGGACCCAGCACTACACTACCCGTCATGCCCCAGGGCGTCCCGCGGAAATACGTCACAGCGGGCGGGGCGAAAGCGGCGGCCTGGTGCCACCATGGCCGCCGCTGGGCGCTGGGCTAGCGTCTTACGCTGCGGCTGGGGCTCCCGGCCGGGCCCACTGCGGGCTCTGCTGTCTCTGCTGCCTCGGAGAGGTGAGGAGCACTTCGCAAAGGGCTCGTTCCCTGGGAGCGATCGCGGGGGCTTGTCCTTGAGCCTTCTGTGGCTGAAAGCAGCGGTTAAGTGGCTTATAGGGACTGACAGTGCTTGTGGCGGGAGCTGGCCAAGGAGTGCGGAAAGGCACTGAGTGATGTCTCGGGTACTGTCAGTGAGTTGTAAACACAGCTTTGGGCTGGGAGTGTGGTCATAGATAAGGAGTAGTCATCCTTCCCCTCTACTCGGCCCTGGCGAGGCCACCGTCGGGACTGCTGTGTCCAGTTCTGGGCTCGCCAGTTCAGGAGAGACAGTGAAGTACTGGAGAGAATCCAGTGGAGGACATCAAATACGATGTGGAGCCTGGAGCATCTCTCTTAATCGGGACAGGTTAAGAGAGCTGAGGCTGTTCAACCTAGAGAAGACAGACTTTATCCGTGTGTATAAACACCTGAAGGGTGGAGTAGGGTGAGAGTGAGCTAGACTGTTTTCACTAGTGTTTAGTGACGGGACAAGGAGCAGTGACTCCAAGCTGAATCAGGAGGTTTTGTTTAGATACGAGTAAAGGTTTCATTCACTTTGTGGGTGACCAAGCACTGAAAAGGCTGCCCAGAGAGGTTTTGGAGTCCACTACTCTGGGGTAGTCCAAACCTACCTTGATACATTCCTGTTTGACTCAGTGATCTGCGACATCCTTTCCAACCAGGAATACTCTGTGAATCTGTGCTTTAGGTAGTCCTGGTTTAGCAGTGGGTTTGGACTAGATGGTCTGTAGAGCTCCTTTCCAATGCCAACAATTCTGTGTGAGAGGAACATGGAAGTGAAGTAAGAGTACAAACAGCAGCATGCCTCAGCAAGCATGAAGCTCTGCTTGCAGAGAGGATATCTCTACAATATGTATGTTCAGTAAAAAAAGAGAACCACACTAAACACATTGAAGTAACAAGCTGCTGTGCATTTAACAGCTGATACTGCTCAGTGGAAAAGAACAGCTTATTCCACAATAAATTGTAGTTATTTGTACATAGAGTGTTCAGTGTTCAAGTTCTTAAGCACAAATCTTTCATTTGTCTCTTTTTAATTGTACATCTCATACAGATTTGGGTTTGGACACCACAGCTGGCCGGTGGTGGTACAGTCACCACTTGAGACACAAGACTCGATTGATCTAGCAGTGGCACAGTATAACTTCCCTGTTGTTTAGATGATAGAAAGCCTTTGTGTAAAGACAGCCAGCAGTGCAGAAGGTTTTGAGTAAGCAGGGATTTGGAAGTAACACATCTTTCTTAGTAGCAGTCTATCAGAACAGCATCTATAATGTGCAAGGCCCCACAGAGGTAAGAGGAAGGGAAAATACACTTGAACTCAAGTAAACATCTTGTGGGAAGGCATTTTTGTATTAAACAGAGCAGATTTTTAACTACCATTTCTAAGGTGCAAACATCCTTTTGCCTTGTTTCCAAGTTACTTTCCTGGTAAATCAGTAAACTAGATTTGCATTTGTTAGATTCGCATGGCTTTCTGAAAAACAAAATCATAGCTTTGTCTTCACATAGTACACTTGAAAAGACAGTGATAGAAGAAAGTCCAAAAAGAACATGATTGAAGGATTCTTTGAAGAACTGAACAGATAATGTTGGCTGTAACCTGTAAAAATTAGCAGTGTGATTGATCTTGTGGTATTTTAAAAGTAAGAGAATGATTTAAGTAGTGTTTCTCAAATAGTAGGAAACAATTAGTCAGGCTGTTTCTCTGTTGCACAGCTTCCGAGTCACACAGTTGTACCTAAGATGGTTATGTGAGTCCAAACTGGTATAGATTTCATGTGAAAAAATGATTGGTGGTTTCTGATGTGTGCTACAACCAGGTGATCAGAAAGACTCAGCTTCTTATTGCAACATCCCTGCCGCTTTGTTATGGTGAAAGATATTAAAAATAGCGTACTGCATGATAAACCGATCGGGTAAAGTTTAAGGTGCATGTTCTCACTTCCAGGTATTGCTGCCACGCTCATTAGGAACTCATACGATGTCAGACGGGTTGAAATCACTCCCCTGGAGCAGAGGAAGATAACTTTTGATACCCACGCTTTAGTGCAGGATCTGGAAGCCCATGGTAAGTAAGATCTGATAATAATGCAAAGAAAAACTCAGTCTAAGCACTATAGCTGTGAGTGTTACGAGTTTTCCCAAGGTACCAGTCAAATGTAATGTAAAATGTTCAGCAGCCTCTCAAGCAGATTGGTGAAGGAGAGGGGACTGACATGAATACCTCTCAAGCAGGCAAGTAACTATTACATTGAACTTACCTTATTTATAGCTGTGTAGTGTCTTCCAGCTGAGGAACATAATACAGTTAGCAATGTGAAGTAAAATTAACAGTTTAAGAACTATTTTCTAGCAAAAATGAAGCTTTAATAGAAGTTTCTTCTACTAGCCTCATCATAGTACGTTCAGAAATTGTTTTCTGACTAGATATATTTGCAGCAGCACTGTGCCATTCTTAATTCCTGTACTTTTATTTTGGCTGTGTGGCTGTCTGAAGTCATAGGAAATGTCAATCTAGCCCAGGGTTCTGCTTCCTGACAACAGCTGTGAGTCTGGAAAAGAGTGTTAAAATGGGGCAGATGTATGTGACCCATCCTCTTGTACTTCCTTTTCACCTGGGTCAGGTGTGAATTTTAGTAATCTTCAGTGGAATTCTTTTCACAAGCTTATTCAGTCCTTGAAGCACTATAACCTGAGTAGTTCCCAAAGCATCCTTTCTCATGGGGTTTCAGACTCCTTCTGTTTATGCAGAACCTGGCTTCTGCAAGGCTAATTCGAAATTACACAACTCGGCTGTTGTGTGGGAAGAGGAAACAAACATTTCACCTTGTGTCACTCATGATTATGTAAACTTTTGTTGTATTCCCCCGCTGCTCTTTTTCAAACAGAACAATCCTAGCTTGTTCAGCAGTAACTTTTACATACTTTGGCACAGTTACAGTGCCCTTCTGTGAATCTTTTCTGCTTGCATCACATCCTGTTCAGAAGGCTAAGGAATAGAGCTGCTGGCATTGTGTGACAGCCAAATGTCCAGTGGATTTGAATAGTGACATAATGCTGCATCTTCATTCTCCTTTTCTTAGTCATTCCGAGGGTTTTGGTTGGCCTTACTGTTCTCTGCTAAGCATTAGGCTGGTAGCCAGCAGACGTAGGGAAGTGATTATCCCCCTGCACTGGGCACTGCTGAGGCCACACCCCAAGTACTGTGTTCAGTTTTGAGCACCTGAATACAAGAGAGGCATTGAGGGACTGGAGAGGGTCTAAAAAAGGGCAGAAAGGTTGGTGAAGGGTCTGGAGAATAAGCTTTATAGGGAGCAGCTGAGAGAGCTGAATCTGTTTAGTTTGAAGAGGAGGATGAGAGAAGATCTTATTGCTGTCTACAACTACCTGAAAGGAGGTGTAGAGAGGTAGGGGTTGGTCTCTTCTCACAAGTGGCAAGTGATAGGACAAGAGGAAATGACTTCAAGTTGCACTAGGGGAAGTTTAGGTTAGACATTAGGAGAAATTTCATTGAAAGAGTCATCAGAGTCAACAAGCTGCCCAGGGAGGGTATTGAATAGCCATCCCTGGATGTGTTTGAAAGTCGTGGAGATAGTGAGCTGAGTGACATGGTTTAGCCTAAACTATTCCATGCTATATCTGTACCAGATTAGCAGCTGTCCTTTCTCCTTCTCTCACAAGTTCTTTCTTGTAAGTGATTACTAGAAGTTTGTCTAATCCAAGGTTAGGATTTTGTCCTCTACCTGGGTCTAACAGTAACATATGTTAGGAGACTCCTGATAGTCCACTAACAGTGTGTTGGTTTCAGCCTGTAGCTCCCTACAGCTCTTCTAGAACTGTTTTTAAATGGAGCTTTAGGACATGGTTTAGTGGTGGGTTTGGTAGAATTAGATTCATGGTTGGACTTGATGATCTTGAAGGTCTTTTCCAACCTGAGTGATTCTGAAGGTCCTTTCCAGCCTAAACAATGGTGTAGTCCTATGATTCCATTCTAAAATCTGGCACTGTGTCCACAGATAGTTTGTGAATCACTGCCTGTCCTGCGTACTAATTCAGCTTCTTCAGTTCCTTCAGAACTCATGGAAGCTCCCATAGAATTAATGGAGAGAAGTCTGTGTGGTGCTGGTATGCTCTGTTGTTACTCAGTTTAATTTGTTCTCGAATTTCCACAAATACTTCAGTACTGCATTTCACAAAGCTCTGCAGGTAAAACCTGTACCTGTCACAGAAGTGACAGAGACATTTTTTCCTGCTTCCTGCAGGGTGCTTTCAGGTTCCATTTGCTTGTTTATATTAATTTCACCACATTTTCTAAACTTCCATGCAAAACAGTTGCTGCTTTAGAGGAAGAAAATAATGAAATGGTGAAAACCCTGAAAAGTCAGAGGAATTGAAGCAGTACAATCACACCTCTTAGTGGAAGGAAACTGTCGTAAAGTCTGCACAGTTTTTTTAGTAATGTAGCTTGTCAGTGCCAGTGCTTCAGAAGGGAGCAGTGGCCTATTTCTCTACCTAATATGCCCTGAAAGCATTTCTCAAGAAAAAGTTAATTGATCCCACTTTAGAAAATGGGTCGATTGAAAATGAGTCACATTGGTGAGACTGCTGGGAGTAAATCCTAAGGGCCAAACCCCTCAGCACTAGATCAGATATAGCTGATACAACAGTTGGTGGGTTTCTTTTGCTGTTCATCACATATCATCTTTAATACTCCAGATTTGCACCAAGCTGTGGATAAAGTGTAAGTTTTGTCATCAGAAAGCAGAAATGCCATTTTTAATTAATTCTGCAGTTTTAAAATTAGTTTTGCGTGTGTTTGTAACTATGTAGAACATTTTTGGTATGTGCAGATGTAACTTTGCACTTTATTAGTCAGGCACTGTAGCTCAAGGTCAGTTTGGTTTTAACAGAACTTGTGAAAGTTCATTGTGAAGTAAAATTTTGGAGATTATTCTTGTATTGGTTACACACTGTACAGAAACGTGGTTCTCTTGTCAGCTGCACATGTAGACTGTGTCGGTATATTGACAGTAAATGTGCTTCACATTTTTGCACTGTTTAGTTTTTTCTAGGTAAAAGACACTGTGACTGGCTCTTCACCATAATTTTTACGTGTTTGACTTCCTGTTTGACACAATAGTTTGTACCACTCTTCAGCATTCTGGTTTGTGCTTCTTTTCATCCAGCTCTTAACATTGCCTGAACTCGTCATCCTTTGTCTGTTCACTAGGCTTTGGCAAGGAACAAGCAGAGACCATTGTATCGGCGTTAATAACCCTGTCGAATGTCAGCCTTGACACAGTCTATAAGGATATGGTCACACAGGCTCAGCAGGTAAAAAAAAGTCCATGGCATCCTTGTACGGTGCTGTTCAGCTCTCATGGTTCATGTTTGCATGAGGCTTAGAAAAGGTCTGGAGCACAAATCCCGTGAGGAGTGGTTGAGGGAACCGAGGTTGTTTAGTAAAATCATGAGATAGTTTTATGGTGTGGTGAGACCACATCTGCAATATTGTGTTCGATTCTGGGCCCCTCAGTTCAAGGACACAGAACTGCTGGAGAGAGTCCAGTGCAGAG
>JAOXOE010027975.1:0-17104 GCA_028565055.1 Phoeniculus purpureus | reverse complement strand
CTTAGGTTGATGTGGAACCTTCTATGTTCCAGCTTACAACCATTGCCCCTCGTCCTATCACTACATGACACTGAGAAGGTGATTTAAGTTGTTTTCAAAGACAATCATTGCAACTTCTTCAAAATCATACTTATGCAGATTCATGGAACTTTATACAGTAGAAAAACCAACGTTTTAAAAAAATTTTACTTATATGTTTTCTAATATCAAAAACGTTTTCTGAAGTATAAGACCAGACCCTGAGGAGGCTTAAATTAGTCAAACCAGAGACGTTCCTACTTGTTAAGACATTAGACTATGAGAGGTTTTATGTACAAGTGATGAAATGCAGCTCAGCGTAAAGCAAAATGAATGTGCTCGAAGTCTTCATGTATTAATTTGTGTAAATGACATGTTTGCCTGAATTATGAGCAGGTCTTCGTAACCAGGCACAGGTTGTGTGGTCCTCTAAACACTTGATTCTGTGTGCAAAACATTTCAAAATAATTGTTACCCGGTGGGATAACAGAAACTAATAAGGGATCAAGGCAACTAAGTGTCAAGGGCTGCACAAAATCCCGTCATGCAGTGATCACTACAGCTCCTGTAAGCTTATTTTATTAGCTTTTCTATCAGTAGAAATTGAAAAGATGAGTGACTTTTAATGCCTGAGCAATTTTATTGAACTCAGTGACACAGTTTGTATTAGTAAAATTAAGATTGATTGAAAATATTCACAAGAGGAAACTCAGTTTACGGAAGATTCAGCAGACTACGTTGAAAAAAAACCTTTGCAGGAGACATGGCAGTGAACTCGATATAAACTATTAATAATTTCAGTCCAAAACTTTGGGTAATATGAGCAACCATTTGAAATTAATGTTCCACTCTAATGCAGAAAATGCAGTAGAGATTATATCTGACATTGGATGTAGGGAAGAAACAGTTTGAAGAATACACTCCTTTTCAGTCTGACAAAGGTGAAAGCTGAAGTAAAAACCAGTTAAAGATGCCTCAGCCCTTCTTTTTTTTACTTTATTTTCAAAATCTAGGAAAATGAATACATCGTGAATGAAAAAGTGAATCAATTTTATCCTTCAAATAGTTTTATTTTTGTGATCTTGCAATGGCAAGTTGTTGCGTGAGAAATGACAATACCTCTTACCAGGGATCAGAAGGAGAACACTCACGTTTGACATAATTTTCTGACCTGCTACACCAAGTTGTGGTTCTGACTTGGAAGAATGAGCCATTTTTGTGAAATATCTCTTGATCTCAGTTAATCATTCACATTGGCTGGCTATACAATGTTCATAATTTACAGACTGTGTAGAGAAAAAAGTCCTTGTTTCATTTGTCTAGGTGCATAATGTATGAGAACTGAAATGATTCAGGTGAATGGACACTGGAGAGATGCTATTCTGCTGTAATATATTACAGCTACCCTGCAGGTAATAGAACAGGAACAAAGTGCCATTGTCCAAAGCTGGAATTTAAGCTTTAGAAAAATTTATCAAGTATATCAAGTGCTTCCTATAAAGGCAGACATGAGGTAGTTATCTTCTATCAACCAGCATAAATCAAACTAGAAGTGCAGCTTTGTGCCTTTTGAATGATGTTTTGGTTCACAGCATCCCACTACACCTTGATGATTAAAAGGCACTATCTATTTATTTTGGTATTAAAAAGTATAAAAGCCAGCAACAACAAAAACCTCAACATTTCGGTGCCATCTAACTCATAATCTCCTTCCCTGCTGAAGTGAAAATATTCTCAGGATACAGCAAAGACTGTTTTAATTTTTGTTTCTTTTTTACCTCTTTCTTTCCAAAGTGAGATTAGCACAGATTATGATAAGAAGATGATCCCTTTTCTTTATTTGCAAGGTTTTTTTGACAATAATTTTCATTCTCTATTGCTGCAGACTTTCTATTCTTCACTGGAATGAATCCATGTTTAAATAAGGTAAAGGTGAAAGAAAAGAACTGAAGGCAGATGTGGATCGCCTCATTCACACTAAATATTGTATTCTTCAAACTGACAATGTTTTCACTGGGATTACTGGATTACAATCCTGCTATACCAGACAGCAACTGTCCAGTTCTGCCCTGCAGACACCAAGTGCAAAACTACTTCTGAATAGCTAAGTTATAGCTGAAGTCAGACAGGACTTTTCTTTCCAAGTACTAAATGCTTTTGAAATGCTCACGATTTTCAGATCTTATTCCCATTTGTCTCCTCACCTGAGGACTCTCTGTTTTGCCAGTTCTCTATGAGAATTTTAGCTGAGTATAAGTTTTCCTACCTTGCCAGTACCTGTCCTGCTCTTTATGCTCTTCCAGACATGCGTTATTGTGTCCAAAGGAGCTCCTCTCAAAAGCTAGTGTTTCATGACTTGATCTGCAATCTCCTTTTGGTGCTGGCAATAGTAAGTCTAGGTGTAAGGCTGGTAGTGAGTTAAAATTACTGTTATGCTTCATAAACTGACATTTCCTGACTTGCCTTTATGAGTCTGGAAGCTCTGAGCTGGACACTTCAGGTGTTCCTGTAACACAGAATCATCATGGCTGGAAAGGACCTCCAGGGTCATCGAGTCCAACCTTTAAGGTCACAGGCTGTCTTAGAACTTGAAAACAATACGAACACAGATCCCAGACAGGATCTGCAGAAGGAGAGGAACCCCAAAGGATTTTCCCAAGGACTTGCTGCAGTGCGGTGGTGAGGTTTGGTGGAACACATCAGCCTCATTGTGAGGTCTGTGGCTGCTCTGACATGTTAAGTTGCATGAGCCAGAACCTACTCTGATTCTCCAGTATGCTTGAGCTGTCTGATCTCTTGACACTATTTTCTGGAGCAGTGACTCTCTGTTTCTGTGACTGTACTCTCCTGCTAGGAGAGGGAATGGCATCTTGACTAGATCATGTTTTGCCAAGAAAAGTGGGAACAGATGATCCTTGAGATCCCTTCCAACACGCTATTCTAGGATTCTATGCTTTGTAATGAGTCCATACTATCGCCTCCCTTCATAAACGGACTAAGCAGTTCACAATGAAAGGCATCATGCTGTCCGTTCAGGGCAAAATAAAGTGAAGGGCAGTTGTGGAAAGCAGCAAATCCATACGGCAGAAGGAACCAGTAGTAGTCAGAAAACAGAATGATTTACCTGCATTGGAGTTGATTTAAAGGATTTGTGGAAATGATGTGAGACAACTGAATGAAGAAAAGGGACATCGTGATGAGCTGTGAATGTATTTGTGTGCACAGTGCACAGCTGAGAGATTGCATTGCACACACTAGCAGAACTATCTTCATTTTTATATTTAAATTAATTTTACAATCAGTGATCCTCATAGCCTTTTTACATCATCTTTGATGGGCACGACTTGGAGGGTTCACTTCACTATTAAATTCAGCAGTGAAGAAAGAACATGGGCTAAAAAAAACCTCAGGGGGGTTAAAGAATGTGGTCCAATTGGAAAGTTAGGGGATGAAAATTGTGCATTTTGGAGGAAAGTCAACAAAATGTGGTGTGGTATATTAACAACACATCCATTCAAGCTGAGTAAGAAAGAGGGGACAAGGATTGGGTGAAGCAGCAGAGAAGGAAAAGAAAGTAAGAACTGCACAGTAAATTGATTCCAAAGAAAGTGGGGGATGATCTGATCCAGAAAAGAAAATCTTAAAGAAATAAAAAGGAAGAAGAAAGTGGGATATAGATGTAGCAAAATTGCAGAAATAAAAAGGAAGAAGAAGGTGGGATATAGATGTAGCAAAACTGCTGAATACCTATTTCTTTTCCTTGCTATATGTGAGGAAACAACGTGCATAAAGAAAGGTTAGGACCATCTGTCCAAGCCATAGCATTGGAAGGAGTAGAATCTACAAACTATTGGATGCAAATAACATGTTTGTAATCATCCACCAGAGATTTCTCTCTGTGTCTAGGATGAAAAACAAGATAAAAGGACTGAGGCTTAATTAGGGCATGAATTTATTAGCTCAGCTCTTATGGGAACACTCCGGCAATAAATCGTACAGCGCATGTCAAGGCACCTTCCTTAAATGTTTTTGCATAGTAGAGGTGCATAATCAGTCCTTTCTCCCTTGTTCCTGTTCATATCCTTTACTCATAGCCAACCCTCTGTCCCTTTTAAAAGAAGTGACAAAAGCCATGGGGAGGAGCGCTCTCTCCTGTTACTTCAGACAGAATAATTAAACTTGTTTCTCAGCTCTGGGCTACCCCTTGATCTTTGTCCATTTCAAACTCAGATTAATCGTTTATTAGAGCATCTGTTGAACAGACAAATGCTTTGGACTTTTGCTTCAAATAGACTTTCAGATAAGATCTAGTGCCTGTTATCTCCTCACATTTCAAATTAACTTTTCAGATACCTTAACAATTTCCTTCCAAGTTCAATCATCCCCATTGGTGAATAACCGATGTGTTGAACATGATACTTTTGGTGGACGTCCATTCATCTTCCTGCTCCTAATAACTGACACGTTATCTGGCCTTGTCAACCCTGGAGATAACTCACCACATCCTTTCTGAAAAATGTAGCTTTTGGGAACAACTGGCACTAAGAAAAATGTCTCTGACCTGTCCTCATTTTTTTTTTAAATTTTATACTGATCTTTTAAAAAAGGTCTCAGTCGCCTGTTACACAACCATAACTTCAGAAGTTTGCCTTAGTAAACGGAGCAATGTTGACGGCAGTTTTCTCTTGCAGAATCTGAGGACAGCTGCAGACACGAGGGAAGTGAGTGCAGGGCTGAGCATTGGCCCTCTATGTTCAGCCACCAGCCTTTTTATGTAATGGCCCATCATCTCTTCAGCTCTTAGAGCCTGAGAGTGGAAGCAGAGGGCTGTCATCTTTGGACCACAAGAATTGCTGTGCACGCCACTCAGACGTCTTATTTTGTCCAGAGGGCTGTGAAAAAAAGAAGTGAAGAAGTATTCAACCTCCCTACATGAAAGAATCAACTTCTGCTTCAGAATTCACTGTATGTTAGGGTGCCATTCACAAAGCTGTGAAGATAGAGATAAGTTGAGTTTCCTGCTGTGTTACCGCTATTATAAGATCTTTAATGATCAAAACCTCCTGTTTCAATTGGCAAACTATAATGACAGTGCATGGAGTGAAGTGTCTGGTTTTTAAGAGGCACTTTTCCCTTTAAATTAATAAAACCCCCTGCATTTTCACATGTCACTCATTACCCCTCTAAAGTCTCTCAAATGGCAGCTGATCTGGAATAATTAGCCATGTTCATAGAACACATCCTCACCGTTCAGTCATAAGCAGAGTAACAGTGACTTCTATTTACTTTAAGGATTCAGGGGAACAGCATTTGGACAGTCTTTTAAAAGGAGACATGGGGTCTCTTTTTTGACCTTTCTGTGTACATCAGTAGAATTGTTTCTGTGCACAAACATTAGATGACCAACATTTAACTGATTTGACTGGGTTTTACTATTAGATGTGGACTGTGGCAAGGCTACGCAATTGTAGTTGATTTTTTTGATAAATGCAACTTATATTGACTTCCCAAATCTATTCTTAGTCTGTAAATAGTTACCTGTTTAATACTTTTAAAATAATAATTAATTTGATTTTAACACAAGATTTCCTTTCTGCAGACACAGAACTGAAGTCCAGTTGCTACCAGCTTGACATTTGTGTTAAAAATGAATTGTCCTTCAACCCTGCAGGAAATCTTACAGAAAAGGCAGATCTTGATCAGAATGTTATCTTACATGTTTAGAAATTAATAACTTTAATGAAAACAACTCAAAACTCTCTCCTGCAGTCATTGTTTGAACTGTTCCCTCTCTGTTGAGATGCAGAGATCTTACTTGTACGTCCATCTTCAGCTGATATAGAGAAAGCATCACTCCACAGAATTTCTATCTTTAGTAATGACTATATTTTCTTTACTCTGATTTTTATTCTGCTTTTCTTTGGCATGTGCTGAATTACTGCTCTCATCTTTTCTCAAGCAACTCTTCTCTGCTTAAAGTGTCTGTAACCTAACCAAGATAGATTTTTATTTCTTTTAAAAGCAATCCCTTTTCAATACAATTTAAGTAAGTTAATAAATAGTTCTTCAGGTTGTCTCGACCTCTACCCATCACACATATATTCTACAGACAGCAAAGTGACTCAGATCTCCTGCAGCCTCCACAAAGGCTTGTATGAATCTGACCTACGTGCTTGCCCAGAGTGCTTGAGAAATATTTTCCTTAAGGCAGAAATATAGCCCTGTGCCTAGAGTGTGACCTTTCATCTACAGCAGGAGAAAGAGTGGGAAAAGTATTCTTTAAAGAAAAGCCTATTGTGCCAAGTTTTTTTCCTGTGTATGCTCAGGCAGCAGCACAGAGGAGCCTTTTCATTCCTGATGGACTGGTGCCAAAGAATCCATCTAGAGACCTCTTGTGAAACCCGCAAAGAATTTTCGAGTGTTGTAAGGTAAGACTGTTACGAAGGCTCATGCCTTACAGCAAACACTTCATCCAGAACACATCAGCTTTAAGTAGGTTTTAGAAAATCAGTGTTTAGGATATAGAAAAACTCCTTTGAACCTCTGCTCTTCAACAGGCATAAGGCAGTCCTTCGCTATGTCATCGCCATCGAATGAGAAGAAAATCCAGTCTCAGTTATCCGTGGTGTGCTGGTAAAGCTGTTTGAATCGTTCCACAAAATGCCTACTTTTCATGGTTTAGCATTTAGTTAAATTTAGCATTTTAGAAGAAATTAAAAAAAAGGGAGAAAGAAAGATTTATTGTTTTGGAGGAGACGCTAGCACTGTTTCAGTGGTGTTTTTTGCCTCACAGCTTGTGTGTCTGTGTCATCTTAGAAATGCTAATGCTGTTGATTTTAAGCTACACAGTATGAACGCAGAAGTGTCTCAGAGCACTAATGAGCCCAGTATAACCCTACTTGAAACTAGATAGTAGCAAGTATTTTCACACATCTCTTCCACAGCCATCCAACACTGCCACATTTTGTGAGCTGCATGGCATGTGGCAGTGTTTGCTTAGTGCCGATAGAATCCTCCTACAGATCTAAGTGCTTTACAGTCTGAGGGAAGATTTGGTGCATAGCCACCCCTGCAAAACATTGATCTATCTAGATGTTTTATTATCTGTAAATGATTTTTCTACAGTGATACAATTAATAAAAGTTGATAATATCGTAAAACTTAAAAATTGTGCTTGCTCAACACTTTTTTCCCCTCAATTTCTTTAAAGTTTCATAATTCTATTAATAGTGAGTAGCCTGGGACATGAAATGGACTGTTGTCAGTTCAGAAAACCATTCTGGTTGTGTACCATCAACTACTGCTGGTAGACTGCAGATGTTGGCAGAGTTGACAGTGGTTCATAAAGTAGTTGTTACAACCATCCACCCATAGAACATAAATTTGTAGAACTACTAAGCAAATCTGAAAATTATGCACATTGTTAATGCTTCCACTGTGTAGCCACTTCATGATGGTGAAAGCTGCCTTATTTAAATATATTCTCAATAACACGCTCAAGGGCTACTGCACGCTTTCTGGTTCAAAAAACTGATGTTAAAAAGTCAGTCTGATGCCATAAACAGGGCTTTTATGTAGGAGATTCTGCCCATATCACGGTTCCTGAAATTACAATATTTTCCATACATGTGTCCTAAATTAAAAAGTCCTCAGAAATACAACTGGAAAATCACGGGAAATTGATTGGGCTAAGACTGACAAGAAGTTGGATCTCTTGTGGAGAAGTTGGACCTCTTGAACTTAAGGGATAAGTTGCCATTAAAAAGCAAAAGAGACCTTTTAAACTACCTTGAAATAAAGAGGGTCACATTCTAATTTCAGAAATAAATCAGTCTATAAACTTGTTGACACAACGCATTGCTCCTTCCTCACACCAGGTACACAAGGTGAAATTGAACTGTACATAATATTTGACTTTGATCTGCTTTGCACAGAGCATAGTACTGTAATTTCCCTTTCTTCACTTATTGTATCTAATTTCATACCTAATCTTCAGCCTTTGTTTAATTCCCCCTACACGCTGTTTAGGCTGACTGAATTAATAAAGAAATCAGGAAGCAGCTGATGAATTAAAATAAATCCCATATATTCACGCCAGGAAAAAAAGCTCCATAACGCTTCCAGTTCATGTACAGCTTGTATCATCAAGTAATACATGTAAGTGATTGGAGTGTATGTCAAGATGGCCTTAAAGGAATTGAAAAATAAACTGTCATCAGAGGCACCTGAGTGTGGGAGGTATAGTCCATCTGGTATGGGATGGAAGATTAAAGATAGGAAGAATAAACAGAAAAGTAGGAAGTTAATATTAGAAGGTACATGAGAGCTCAGGTAACTATTATCTCTTCCACTTACATATGAGTCAAAAGAACATTAATAAAGGACCAACTTGAAAAGTTAAGTAATTGCCCACATTGACAAACCCTTCTTTAGGATGCTGTTCTGCTAGTGGTATTGGGCAGTCCTCAGGAAATGACATAGCTGAATAAATAGAGCTAGAAAAGTGTTCAGTGAGGTTGGTCTAATAGATCTGGCATTGTGGTTTTGACTGGACTTCTGCAAGACACAGATTTCACTATAGGCATTTCAAGGCATTTGTGCTTATTCTCTGAACTAGGTGTGTGTCCATGCCTTCCTTGAACCCAAAGGCAGATGGACCATAACATGCATCAGCATCCACTACCTCCTCGTTGGACATTAGAAAGAAATTTTTTCCTGTGAGGGTGCTGAGATGCTGGAACAGGTTGCCCAAGGAACTTGTGGCTGCCCCATCCCTGGATGTATTCAAGGCCAGGTTGGATGGGTAGGGGTCCTAAGTAACCTGATCTAGTGAAGGCGTCCCTGCCCGTGCAGAGGAGTTGGAACGAGATGATCTTTAAGGTCCCTTCTAACTCTGATCATTCTATGACTCTATGATAAAGCTCAAAAAAGCTTCTCCCATGTGCAGTGGAGAAGATCTGGTTTTCACATCTTTAACATTTTTTCTGTATTCATTTCTCTTAAGAGACTTCTAAAAAGAAAGTAGAAAAGAAAAAGAAAATGAAAAAATTATATAAAGAGCCATAGTATAATATGAAGAATGTGAAGGAAGCAGAATGCTCCCAGTGAACAATCAACAGCAATTTGCACTTGGCATATTAAGTAAACAGACAGCTCTTCCAAATTACTGTACTTGTGAATGTCAGAAAAGACTATGGAAACTATTAGAGCAACATTTTAGATATACTCAGTAATGACATGAGGTTTATTATACGCCAGATAAGAAGAATATAAATTATCCCAATTCTCTACTTATATTTTGTCATCTTGGAAGTGCTGTAATAATTGTATAGCATTGAATCCCTTGTTTTGTTAGAATATTGTCATGTGGACAAAATCCTCATCTCTGCCCTCATGGCACTAGTGCCAACACATCCAGCAGCAGGGTATAAAGACCCCAGGAAAATTTGCTGACAAACTTATGGATCTTAACAACTTCATCAAAAGAATATCTTCTAAATATATGGTGGGTAATAAACACTGCCTACAGTCTGACTTCTGTATGGATGTGCCGTTAGGATCACAGAGACTTTGAAAACAAATCTGCATTTTGGAGCAAAGAAGCCTGAAGTCACGTTAATAGGATTTATGTGTCTGACCCCTAGTCTTAGGAGAAAATACAAAACATGATAGGGAGTCAGTAAAGTCGATAAAACTACAACAAATGTCATGAGCTAAATCCAGCTTCCAGTTTCAAAGTAAATACCTACTCAAGTGTTTGAATTAGACTTATTATGATGTTGTTATTTTTAGAATCTAATTTTGTTCAACAAGAAATAACCTTTAGACTTCATCTCTCTCCCTTTATTAGTTTCCTACATATTTGTTAATTTCAGAGATGATAACTTCTGGTATGGAAGCCGCAGAATGATATCCATGCCATGTGATGGGTGTGTTCACACCCCAGCTTTTGGGAAAGGCATAGCACATGCTGTATCTCCAACCCTGGGATTGCTGTTCATTGATGCATGCTCCAGCCTGGGTGCCAAAGCGCCTGAAAGAACCTGCACTGGATGTTATGCTGCAGCAGGCAGATGTTGACACCAGAAGGCTGGGAATAGGCACAGACCCACTAATACCAGGCTGCTCAATCCATCTCTTTGACTGTCTAGATGTTCCTTTGCCTGCCCTGCCTCTCTCCCACCCGTTCTGATCACAAAAGCAGGGTGACTAGTAGTGGAATTGGAATGAGAGATGTGGTTTATAGTTATTTTCTATGTGTTAACAATCACAGGGCTGCCCAGTGGACATTATGGACATTAAATTTGTTCTAGCTGAAGTGTCCTTGCTCATTGCAGGGAGTGTTGGACTAGATGACCCTTCCAACACAAACTGTTCTATGTTCATGGACAAACCTGACAACCTTTGTATACCCTTCCCCATTTCTCAATTATCTTTTTCAAGGCATTGATGTCTCTCTACTTCTTCTCCAATCTCATCCCAGATAAACTATGCAAAAAAATAACTTCTTCTCTGTTGGCAGTTTTGCAGTATGTAATCTAAAATTTAGATTTTCTAATACCTCTACCTAGATAATCTCAGCCTCATATGGATTACCCCGGTACAGACAGCCTCAAAAGATCCCTAGTACCTACCTCCAAATATTTGTGATGTTCAGCCATTTCTAACACATTTCCATGTTAGCCAGACATAAAACCCAGCCTTCCCTCTAAAACATTTGCCTATACTGTTATCTATCATTTTCAGGAGCTTCTTGAGTCATATCCAATAGCTTTCAGTAGTCTATTCCCTTAGGCAAATCTCAGGTCAGGACCTAGTCAATGGAGTAGTTATTTATCTGCAATCCTAACGTGGGACTCAGCTCTCAGATAAATTACATTTCACAGTAGAATATACCTTTCCTCAGAAAATCATGAGGACTGTCATTTGAATAAATGAGAATTATTCATAGAAATCTATACACATTTTGAAGAGAATAAACTCCTCTGCTATCAATTCTCTGGTATTCAATTTGCATTGACAAAAAAGACAAAAAGGAGTATTAAAACCGTGCTGCACGTCACTGAGATTGCTCACAATCATCTGCAGAGCTACGTGTTCTTATCTGAACCTCCTATGACTTTGCTGGAAGTTTAGTTATGACATTTGCAAAAGCATTCTTTGTGTTTAACCAAGTGTGGCTTCAATCAAAAAGGAATTAAATCAAAATGGACAATTTGTCTACAAAAGCAGATCGTGCATCGCATCATTTGGTTATTGTATTTTATTACAAAAAGGGGCCGTGCTTATCTAACGTGGAGACTTTTGCAAAGTTTGACTGAAGCCTGGTAGGTTCAAGTTTGCCTGAACATATATAACACACTGCAAGTTAGTCTATATCCCGTGGCCAGCAGGCCTAGACAGGTCACCCTTCCCCTGTACTCAGCATGAGTATTGGGTTCCATTTTGGGCACCTCAATACAAGAAGGACATTGAGGTGCTAGAGCAGCTCCGAAGAAGGACAACAAGGCTGGTGAAAGACCTGGAAGAGGCTGAGGGAACTGGGGTTGCTTAGTCTGGAGAAAAGGAGGCTGAGGGGAGACCTCACTACTCTTTACAAGTACCTGAAAGGAGGTTATAGAGAGGTGGGGATCAGTCTTTTGTCCCAAGTCACTAGTAATAGAGCAAGAGGAAACAGCCTCAAGTTGTGGCAGGGAAGACTTAGATTGGACATCGGGAAAAACGTCAGGGGTTGAAGCAGGCTTCCCAGGGAGGGAGTGGAGTTACTGTCCCCAGAAGGCTTCAAAAAATGAGTGGATGTGGCCCTAGAAACATGATCTCCTTTGCAGGATGGGGTTGGATTAACGGATGAAGATGATGATCTTGTAGGTCTCTTCCAACCTTAATGATTCTATGATTCTATAACAATTGTGCTGTTCACAGAATTTCTCAATTTAAACAGTCCTTTATCACCTATGAATCTTAAAGGAAGATTCTGACAGTGTGTTCTATGAGACAGGTGAAGGAAATTGTTTCCTTCTTGAAGACAAGTAGGTTTGTTCTTTCTGTCTGTGCTCTATTAGCCAGCGGTGAGAACGATGCACATTAAATGATGACTCTCCAGCCATTCAGTTCACAGCCATATTGCTTCAGAATATTTCCCTGGGAATGTAAAACAACCCGTGCATACAATTATTTACTCCTGGAATCTTCAGAATCAAACGTGATTTAATTTTTACCTGCCAACCCTGATGTCCATCTGCTTCTCTCAGTGACCCAACTTACAAGAATGGAATTTCTTAGGAGAAGCACTGTTAATTCTAAGTTCTCTGAGCAGTGCAAAAAATGCATTGTGAACCAAAGGATGTGGGTCTTATATGTTTTATCTTCTCCTTCCTGGTACTGAGTAGAACTGCATAAATCTGGAAGGCAAAGTTTCTAAATACAAAAACCATGTTAACTTTCTTTAAATTCCTCAGGCAAAATTAAGAATTCATCTAGTTCATACCTCATTCCCATACAAACAACTAGTTGTAAAGGTCTAGAAAAGATGAATACTCAGCAAAGTAACGGTATAACGTAGAAGGCGCTGGATTGCACAGCATTGGGGGAGAGTCACTACGTACTACGGAGCACCGGACCAAGACATTGTTAGCAAAATATTAACTGGATATGAACATTTTTAGACAAATATAAGAACTGCATTTTTTACTTGAACATCTGCAAAACGTTGTGTGTCAAGTGGAAGAACAGGACATCACTAAATGCCACAGAACATGCAAGAGTCAAAAGAGGCTCTGAGGCTTTTTCTGCAACGTCTGTGGATTTCCCTTGTCCAGATGTTTTGTAGCCACAACCACCTCACCAATGTGTTTGACTGTGCTCATAATGAGGCAGCATCTTTTTAGTGAGCTGGTGCACTCCTGTGAGTAGCCAGAGCTGTTCATGCTCCGAAAGATACAGCTTTTTGTGTGGAAATCTTGGGATGTGTGAGAAGGAACCATCAGGTTTACCCATTTCTTCATAGCTGCTTGACATGTGAAGTAATAGGAAGAGAAATGACCTTTCACTACAGTCAGGAAGGATATTGCTAAACAGATCTTTCTGTTAAGAGGAGAAAAACTACAGAATACATAAAAGAGAAATAAAGAACAAATTAAAAGTAAATGGAGATGCTGGAGAAGGGGCAGTTGTCGTCCACAAATATCAACAGAACTGGGAATGCCCAAATTAGTACTTTAGGTGGCAAACAGAGACCAGGCTCCAGGTACAATTCAGTGAGTAACCCTTTGTTTGCGTGGTGAGCTTTAGGGTGAACTGAATTACTTCTCTTAGGGCAAATGGAATCTTTAACTATACTACAGTGCTCTTGAAAATCAGGAGTAATTCTCTTCTGTTTGTTATTTAGAATTAAAAATGCATACACATATACCCGAGAATTTTGAGGACTGCTCTGTGTTGTGCAAACTTCATAGAATTAACTGAAATGGAAACTTCTCATTAAGGCAGGCTGCTTGCTTAGGAAGATTTTATATTCTTCACATTTAAGGAACCCCATCTGCTCAGCTTCATCCAATTTAAAAGATTAATTTAATAAGAACATAAACGCATCATTATGTGAAGTCAGTGGAAATTAAAATTCAATGGAGAAAAAGGCTTGTTTTCCCTCAGCCGTTTCTTCTTGTTGTGGTTTTGAAGATGATACGGAACAGGAAACTCGTTGGAAGTGTAGCACAGCTCAGCATGTGGTCTGAACGTTAGCACTGGTGCATGACCATGCTTTTGTTCCACGTCAGTGGGGCCTCACATCTAGATTTACCTTTCTGTTGTTTAGCTGTTGAAATTTTGCTAACCACCTGTGGGACTGTGTTTTGGTAGTGGGGAGAGGGCTACTGGTGTGGCCCCTCTAAGAAGCTTTGCAAAAACTCTGCCTAGCTCTGGGTTGGACCTGCCTCTGGCTAAGATTGGCACCTCTGTGGATAAGCTTATTTTAGAAGGAAAACCTTCCTGGGTGACTTCCCTTTTGTTTTGGGTCTTTTGTTCGGGAGCTCCCTTTTATATGAAGGAGGCGATACAGTGATGCACTGACCCAGGTTGGTGAGGAGGCAGAATAGGCAAATCACACTGAAGTAGACATTCAATGGCAAAAGGACAGGCTGACTTTGGAGACTTCAGATACTTGTTGGAGAAGAGTGCCTGAAGGCCATGGAAGAGAGAACACATGGATCCTGAAATAAGCCCTGAATCTGATGGAGATGTGCAGGAGCAATTCATCACCGTTGATGACAAGTTGCTCCTGGGGGAGGACTGAGAGGAATTTTCCCCCTAACGGGGTAGGAGTTAGCAGAATTGGTCACAAGAAGAAGAGAAGTGGGGAGAAGGTGCTTTGAACAATTACCTGTGTCCATCGTTGTCCTACTGGTGACCTGGTAGTGGGTTTTATTGTTTAAATTGAATTGATTTTGTTTTCCCCAAGTCAAGTTTGTGGCCCAAACTAGAAACTGAAATCAGGAAACTCCAAACTAGTCACCCCAGTTAGCCGAGCTGCTTACTCAGCTTGGAATTCCAAGCCACTTACCACAAGCTGCCATAGTAACTCCCTAGTGTCTCAGACTAAGACCCCCCAAATTCAAACTAGAACAGGTGTCCCAGCCCATGGCAGTGGGGTTGGAGCTAGACGATCTCTAGTTCCAGCCAAAACCACTCTCTGGTTCTATGGTTCTCTAATCAGATCATCTTTTAAGGCTGAAGTGACATAGAAAAAGTTTGATGCAGCTTTGATTTGGCAACTCATTACGAAGTTGTCACATGCAAACCTCCATTGCTTCCTAGCCATAAACCTTATCAGTTTTGTAGCTGGTGTCTGCGTGAGTACAGACTAGACTTTTTCTTCAGAGCTGTATGTGATTCCAGATACTACTTCCTTCTACTCAGTCAGCAGAAAAAAATCTCTAATTAAGCTGTGAGCACAGTCAACAGAGTCAGCAAAACAAAATTCATTATGTATTACCAAAAACCCAGCAGCGAACAGCTCATGCAAATTGTTCACGAAGTTACAGAAAATAGATTGTTAGCAGAAAAAAGTTGTGACTTGCTGTTACCTTGGTAAGTTCTTCAATTGCTTTTGTTTTCCTCCCTAGGTACGCTGCAATTTCATACATTGTCATGTATAGTATTTTGGCAAAGTTTGTTTGTTATAGACCTGCAGAAATGCTCCTAAACCACTACAAATTCATTAACTCATACTCAATAAAGACATTAGCTTTAGAAATGTATGTTGGATAGGCAAGTTTTTGTCATAATATCATTAGAGAAGATATAGTGTTCATTTCCTTGGTGATCATTCAGTGATCTGGTTCAATAGATGGGCACACGTCCCGTCCATTAGGCACCATTCCATAGACATAGAAGCAGAGTTCAATCTGAGCTGCCCATGAAAACCTAATTGCCATACACCTTAAATGTATTTGTACTACATCAGAAGTTTTTACTTGCTTGAGAGATGACTTGACAGACTGACCTACTGCAAATATCTTCATTAGAAAAAACACAACTAGAAAGCAGAGCAGTAAATGCTATTTGATTGTTTCGTTATTATTTCTATTAACAAGAAAAATTAGTATGTCTAATCAAGAGGATATGTAAAGAAAAAAGGTGGAAGACATTCTCCACATTCCTCAGAATATATTTTAACAATCATAAGTGAATGAACTCAATCCACAATGTATAAGAAACGAGTATTTTCTGGAGTGTTCGTTTCTAAATGCAGTATCAACGAGTATTGTTAGAAGTTCCTGTGGTTGGCTCACCCATATGGTGACTGAGTTTACTACCCATACAGAAGGAAGAGCCAACACATGGCAAATCGTCTGCAGCCAGGCACAGAGGGATCTGGAGATGTCAGCAACCACAAGGCTTCTATATGAGACATGAACATCAAGACACCCTACTCCACTTTCAAGTTTGTAGCATAGTAAAGCTGCTTTTCAGTGCAATCTCAGAGATGCACAGCGATGTGTTCTCAGGGACAGCAGGTTATTTGCTTGCACAAAAGAGTGGATTGTTTGCTAACCTGTGGAAATGAATTCATATGGTTTACCTTTGGGTTCCTGTCCTCTATATTTCAATTCCCACCAAATTGTGTCTTCTTTGGTCCTCTCAAGAAGCAGGAAGAATACTTGCCATGCTGCCCTCACTGACCAGCCTTCTCATTCAGAACCTAGTATTAATGAATTATATTGCCTTTTCCTTGGTTCGCTGATCTGAGTCACTCTGTCCTTCACGTAACTTGTAGGAACTTAATTATCCTTCCCACTTTCATCCATTATTTAAATTTGGTTGAATGTCTATCAAGAACTATGACGCGGATCCAAGAGCCTAAATCATCTCTCAATAAGCGTGCCTAGAATAGAGCAGCATATGAAAATAAGATAAACTATGATCATAACTAATAAATTACAAATTCTATTTACTTGATTTTTCTGTTACATATCATCATTTCCACATTGTCTGTTGATTTTGTTCAACTGAAAATAAAACATGGTACACCACGTTAACCTTATTTACATTTCTTTGTCCAGACATGTGTGATGTACATTGTACTCACTTCCTCAAACAAGGAAGGGAAGAAACTGCTCTCCCTAAGTCTTTTCTACCTGGCATCGAGTCTCATCTCTGAGCAGAGGCACCTTTTGTTTAATGAAGAGATGTCTGATTCAGAGCTAATTTTTACAGTGGCTGATAATCCTTTTGGAATCATAGAATCATTAGGGATTGGGAGGGACCTCGAAAGATCATCTAGTCCAATCCCCCCACCATGGGCAGGGACACCCCACCCTAGATCAGCCTGGCCAGAGCCTCATCCAGCCTGGCCTTCAACACCTCCAGGGATGGGGCTCAACCTCCTCCCTGGGCAACCCATTCCAGGCTCTCACCACTCTCACACTGAAGAACTTCCTCCTCACATCCCCTCTAAATCTACCCAGCTCCAGCTTCGCTCTGTTGCCCCTAGTCCTGTCACTACCTGAGACCCTAAAAAGTCCCTCCCCAGCTTTTCTGTAGGCCCCCTTCAGATACTGGAAGGCCACAAGAAGGTCACCTCAGAGCC
>JAOXOE010027974.1:0-17106 GCA_028565055.1 Phoeniculus purpureus | reverse complement strand
ATATATTTTCTACATCTGTATTTTGACAAAAATATTTATGACACCATATTCTGGCTTTCAACTTCAGAGACTCTACAGACTGAGCAAATGAAAGGATTCACAGCTGGCAGAACCCAGCAGTAGAGCTCCTGCCCAGAGCTACAGGGTGTAAGCAGTGGAGCAAAGAACCTGCACCATTACGAAAACTGAGCTTACAAAACTGTTTGCAAGACTTCCTTCTAATCTTTCTGGTAATTAAAGCAGTCAGGACCACCTAGTGCAAACCAATGCATATTTCATACAATAAATGTTTATTTTCTTTCGTTTCCCCCCACTGAACAGAACTGTATGCCAGAAAAGATAATACGAATACAGGGGCCGCATTTAAGATCGTATCTGTGGTTTCAATAAAATATGTAAACCGCTTTGTTACGGCTCTTTGTGATGTAGACCTGACAAAACAATTGTCTTCAAAAAGACTGACTGCCAGCAGGAAAAATAAGTATTTCTTGAAATGCTCGTTTGCCTAAAGCTGAAGAGCAGAAACAGACTCACATCACCTATTACTTACACAAACCCAGAAAAAGAAAACCAGAGACTGCAGCTACTGAGGTTTCTGAAAACCTGCATGTGCGGAAAACATTTTTTCATTCTGTTTCCTTAAGCTTCTCAAATGTTTTATTGATTTACTCTATCGAGCAGGTACATTGAGCATACAGTGGTGGCAATTACGGAGACCTGGTGGGACAGGTCGCATGACTGGAACGTGGTCATGGACAGCTGTGTCCTTTTCAGGAGGGACAGGTCAGCAAGGCGGGGTGGAGGAGTCGCTCTCTACGTGAGAGAGCAACTGGAACGTGTTGAGTTCTGTCCAGGGGCGGATGAAGAGATTGGTGAGAGTTTGTGGGTGGGGATTAAGGGGCAAGCTGGCCATGGGTAACACTGTTGTGGGTGTCTATTACAGGCCACCAGATCAAGATGAGGAAACTGATGAGGCTTGCTACAGGCAGCTGACAGCAGCCTCACAGCTATGGGCTCTGGTTCTCATGGGAGATTTCAACTACCCTGGTATTTGCTCAAAGTCCTACTCCGCCAGCCAGCCACAGTCCAGGAGGTTCCTCCAGTGCATTGGTGACAACTTCCTGATGCAAATGGTGGAGGAGCCCCCTAGGAGAGAAGCGCTGCTGGATCTTGTACTCACCAACAAGGCGAGTCTGGCTAAAGGAGTGAAGGTTGAGGGCAGCCTTGGGTGCAGTGACCATGAGATGGGGGAGTCCAGGGTCTGGTGTGGTGGGAACAGAATACCTAGCAGAATGACAACCCTGGACTTCAGGAGGGCCAACTTTGGCCTTTTCAAGCAATTGCTAGGGGAAATCCCATGGGACCGGGTACTGGCAGGTAAGGGGGCCCAAGATAGCTGGTTAACATTCAAAGACCACTTCTTTGAAGCACAACACAAGAGCATTCCAAAAGGTAGCAAGTCAAGGAAGGGAGCCAGAAGACCTGTGTGGTTAAACAGGGAGCTGCTGGGCAAACTGAAGAGGAAGAAGATAGTCTATAGGTCATGGAAGGAGGAGATGGCCATTTGGGATGATTATAAGGCTCTGGTGAGAGAATGTAGGGATGCAAACCCTAAAGCCATGCCTCCTTGGTATTAAACCTCGCAAGCGAGGTCAAGGGCAACAGAAAAGGCTTCTTCAAATACACTGCAGGTAAACCTAAACCTAGAGGCAATGTAGGCCCCCTGCCGGATGAGGTGGGTGCCCTGGAGACAGAGGATACAGAGAAAGCAGAGATAGTGAACACCTTCTTTGCCTCTGTCTATACTTCTAGGGGCTGTCCTGATATCAAGCCCCAGACTGCTGAGGCCTCAGAGGAAGTTGAGGCAAGAGAGGAGCCTGTCTTGGTTGATGAGGGCTGGGTTAGGGATCAGTTGAGCAAACTGGATGGACACAAATCCATGGGCCCTTATGGGATGCACCCATGTATACTAAGAGAGATGGCAGAAGCCATTGCCAGGCCACTCTCCATCGTCTTTGCTAAGTCATGGGGATCAGGAGAGGTACCTAGGGACTAGAGGATAGCAAATGTCACTCCAATCTTCAAAGACGGCAAGAAGGATGACCCAAGTACCTATACACCTGTCAGCCTCACCTCCATCCCAGGGAAAAATACATAATTACTGTACATGACTTTCATGCTTCCAGCCCCCTCCAAGAGATACCCTGACTATGAGTTTGCTCAGGATCAGCACAACAGAGGTGATTTCTTGCTTAAAAATGTGAAGCCTTGATTGCTTTTCAGAAGAGCTGGATGTGTTAAGAGCAATCTCCTGGAAGAAACCTCAAAAAGCCCATGCAAATCTGTGAGATGTGTTATTTCGTGACTTCAGCACAGTGACCAGTAAAGGATTTTATGGTTATTTAGCAATAATTTAAGACATAATATACTTATTCATGTACATTTACTAAAGTAACTCTAAATTTGCTGATTTTCACATTAAAACCTTTTTGCAGTTCTCTGGTGAGAGACATACGGTGAACAGGGTGGCAGAAGCTGTTCTCCATGTTGTGAGAACACTGCAATACAGCAAAACATGAATCACTTTGCAATACAGCAGAAATAAAACATGTTAAAGACTAACCCTAACTTACATAGGTGAGTAATTTCTACTACCTTATAACACAGAGGATTGAAAATACTGCACTGATTTAAAGTTGCCTAAATGCTGCCTTTTGCATCACAGAGAATTAATCATTATTCATCAGTACTGAAGTCTGCTGTCCTTGTCCCATTTTGTCACTCTAAAAGGAAAGTAAATGAGCACAATAAACATACTGAAAAAGACATAAAAGATATTTACTCACAGCAGAGTAAATCCAACATAAAGCAACCACTGCAGTGAGTTACAGTGCAGCAAAGGCAAGCCTGGCATTTGCAGAATAGAAAGAGGACTCCCCAACACTGACATAATTATTGTAGCTGGAGATTCATTTTTGTTTTGTCCAAGCCTGTTATCAAGTGCAATCACTGGCAAAGCACCTACCTTCCACCTATTACACACATTATTCAAATGACTCTGTGAATGCCACAGCCATTAATGAAATAGCAGAGGGACAACAAGCTGATCAGAGAGAACCCAGGTTTTTCTTCTGAGGCACTTCCTTCCCTGCTGCAGAGATGTCAAATCTCACACGTCTCTAAATTACAATCTGAGGAGTCCGGCAACATGCTAAACGTGCTCTGAATTTGGACACATGAGCAGTGTGGCAGGATGTCTGGAAATACGGCAGTGACAAAGCACGAGCAAGATTACACGTACCACTGTGAGAATTGTAAACTCTGCAATATCACACCCAGGACGTGCTCAGTCACCTCATGGTATTCAGAGCAGTGCACCATCAAGCAGTCTAATCCCAGAAATCCTCAACAAACATTTCAAAGTACCCCAACCTGCTATAGATTTCATTGATAAAGGAACTAATTTCAACTGCTCCACTCAGGCACTGTAAAGCCACAAAAGTGATGCTGTTTGATGTGAAACCTAAAGAAAACTCAGCGCTGTTTTGCCAGGCATTGTGAGGAACAATTCTGGAGGCCCAGTTTGCAGGAGGAGGACAGTTTTCATTTGCTTAGCGAGCCTGAGAATTAAACATAAAAAACAACCCATGTTGAAGGATTGGAGACACTGCCAGCCAGCTTAGAAAAGTTAATGGTGTAATCAGCAGTAGGGTGATGATGGTGCTCCTGTACCCTGCATTCCTTGACCGCACCTTGAGCACTGTGTTCAGTTTTGGGCACCACAGGGTACGTGCCCAGCACTGAAGTGCTGAAGCAGGTCCAGATAAGGGCAATGAGGCTGATGAGAGGTCTGGAAAACAAACCCTATGAAAAGCAGCTGAGAGACTGAGGTTATTTAGTCTAGAAAAGTGGAGACCTTTTTGCTCTCCACAACTACCTAAAGGAGGTTGTTAGCGAGGCTGCTGCTGGTCTCTTCTCCCAAATTACTAATGATAGGATAAGAGGAAATGGCCTCAAGTTGTGTCAGGGGAGGTTCAGATTGGATCTTAGAAAGTTCTTTACTGAGAGTGGTTGGGCACTGGAACAGGCTGCCCAGGGAAGTGGTAGAGTCACAATTCCTGAAGGTGATTAAAATACAAATACGTAGAGCACTTGAGGCCATGGTCTAGGGTTTAGGGAGAAGCTGAGATAAGGGCTGGACTTGATGATCCTGGAGGTCTTTTCCATGATGCCATGATGATTCTATGAGGAACAGTCTTTTTTATAGACATAAAAATCAGAAGGTATTTGCCCTTATAATACTGTCCTTTATAATCTTCTTTACATATCGTCATGCATTCTAACAGTGCAGCAAGCAATTTTGAAGGAAGGATGTCTGTAAAAGCAGACCATCTCAGATTTGATCCAGACAGTAATTCCTGAACAAACTGCTGGCAGGTTGGTGAGAGTTGTGTGTATGTTGTGCAGGTCAGCATACAAAGCTTGTTTATTTTAGATAAGCTTTACATTAGCTTTTACAGAATCCAGAGGGAGTAGGATCTACTGAGACAAGCAAGCCATAATAATAACAGGAGAGATATGTACAGAGTGAAGATAACGCTTTCAGAGTCTGAAACAACATTTTTCAACTACCCAACTTAGAAACAGTGGAGAAAAAGAAGTTTTGTTCGGTCAACAGCATTCGGTACTTTACTAATCTAACTTAGCTCAGCTACTCTAATGTCAAGAATGCTGTTTGCAAACAGTCTACGAAAAACCTGTGTGTGCACTGTAAATCCACCTGAGCACAACCATTACAGAAAGCTTTCATTTTCAATATGAAAAATTGAGAACATATTTTGAAAAGTATAAATGATAGTTACCAGCAAGAAGATTCTGGAAGTTATGAAAATTCAATTTTTAGCATGCATTCATGAATTAATAGATTACTAGGAGAGACCAGAAATAACATGTCTCCAGCCTGATTTGGTAGTACTGAGAAAAAGAACATATTTCCCTCTTGCACCAACAGCTTCTCAACACAGAGCTTCTAGCAATGAACTGTATGTCACCTCAATAAAACTGTTTCAATCTCTTCATGACACAACCTCCACTAATGAGCTAGTTTACATGAAGGTAAATTGTCTCACTTTGGTGTAGCTACTGTTCCTTAAAGAATAAAACAAACTAAAAATACATAATTGTAATGCACCTTCAGAACAAATCCACATCTTTCTGGGCTAACTGATCACTGCTTTCTACAACACAGGTAAAACAAACCTATCTCAAAGTGCCCAACTACCACCAGAAAGATTAAAAATTAGTCAGCGGAACAAGCGCCTTTTAGCAAAGGCAGGTGACATGCTGAAAAGGCAGCTACTCATCATTTTTTACTGGGCAGTGTCTTGCCAACACAACAAGGTTCTTTCTCATAGTATGAGCTAATAAAAACAGGTTATCCTATTTCCTCCTCATGGGAGATGAAAGGACAAAGCTAAAACTTTTCAATCTGAACTGGGTTGGGTTTTTTTTCCTATAGATTTTTTTCCCAGTGCTTTCTGCTTTTGTTTTGTTTCTAGTATGAGTCTTACAGAAGGGATACTCTATTCACATTAACCAGTTCATTTTTTTTTTAGATAAGATTGTGAAGATACTCAGATTCAATGGCAGAAGTTACAGAAACAAGCAACAGTACTTTCAATTATATACAAATTACCTATTGATTTAGTCTTCTAATTGCTGTTTTCTCTACACATAAGCATGTTATAAATCAAGTCTCTGTATCATTAGCTACTTCTCAAAAAGACATAAATGTGCTCTTCTGAAAACAGAATTCCATGGTTGCAACGGTTTCAAAGAGAATGTTAGCCATGTACATAATATTTGTTCCAGAAGAGGAAGAAACTCACTATTTTCATTTTACTTTTTATTCCATGCAAAAAATAAGCATTTCCTTATTTTCCCCTCTTTCTTACGTATGTAATTGTAGCCTGCATGGGATTCTAGCTTGAACATTTGCCACAGGCTCACCTTCAAAACAACAGCAGCAAAACAAGAGAAGCCCAAGAGCACAGCTCCTCTAAGAAAGTTAAAATGCCTGCAAAAGATTAAAATCCAACGTCTGTCTACTACTAACAAAGCATTAACAGTGGAATATGAAGTTGCCACACATGCTATAGGAAAGCTGAGCTGACAGCAATGTCTGATTAGGATACTCTATGCCACAAATTCAGACTGCCAGTTCTCACTTCCCTGTCTTCAAAAACTACAAGGAGACTGCAATGAGCAATGGTGTACTCAGCCCTGTCATGTTTAAGTACCAAGAGAAAGAGGCAACTCCTTCAAAACAGGTAGAAAATTAAGACAGTTCCACCCTAAATGGTAAGGAACATAATGAATATGAACTGTAAACAAACTGATGATGACTTTCTGATGTATTGTTACTAAATACAGGAATACATTAACAACATTAGTGATATTAATAACCATAATTCAGGTTAAAAAGTGTCAAACTACAAAATAGAAAACAATTTTTTTTAGAGTTAAGAAAGAAGCCAAAACCGAGTTACAGAGCCATGACTGCTGAATAGGAGAAAGAACCTCAGTCCGTGAGTTGGGGTTGCAAAAGGGAATTACTTAAGAATTTGCACGAACTCCCACCCAGGACACAGTACTCTCTTGCCCAGTACTCTCAGCAATGGCTTTTTCAAAAACCCCACTGAATGCTGCACTGTTTGACAGCTGAGAGAGGAAAACTGAGTTATCACCCTTAACTGTGGATGTTCATGATCTGCAATACGTGGCAGCAAGACTGCTGCAACCAGCAACGCTGCGCTTTCACAAGCTGTAATGTCCACTCAGGCATTGCCAGCAGGTAACAGTTTTCGTAGCTGAGTTAAACACTCTGCAGAAAATACAGCTTAAAATGTTTTCACTGTAATCCATCCTACTTCTGTATTTCTCATTCATTTCAGATACTACCCAGTACCACTCTGGCCAAGTATAGGCTAACAGTGTTGGCTTGGGCAGTCTCTCTTGGCTCATATCTGACTGCAGATGCAGCCTGACATTATTTAACAGCGCTGCTGCCAGCACAGCCCCAACCCCAGAGCCACTGCTGAGGGACAGCCAGTACACGCAGAAGCTACAGGCACATATGACCAAGCAACACTCACAGCCATCACCATTCGATTGTGCAAACCTGCCATGCCAGTTAATGGTAAGAGCAGCAGGATATGAAGCTGTCAAAGAGTACCAACACACTAGTATGTCACACTATTCCTATCTATGTAAAGATCTTTTCAACAGAATAAAAATTAAAAGTTCCCTCCCTCACACGTCACATTACATTACTTAGTACATTACATGGTGTCACAGCTCAGACAGGTCTGTGTGGCAAGTTACCAAACCCTGGCTGAAGTCTTAGTGCCTAGGTGTGGCACAGTTCTCCTAATGCTAACTGCATGAACTGGCATTTTTCTCTAACAAAGACAATCTGCAATGTTGAAAGAAATCATCCAGGTGGGGCAGAAGGCTCCTACACACAAGAACACAGATTAATGCTCTCTATTAACGACAATACTCATAACACAACTTGATCGTCCAGGTTTTGAAATACTGTTACCAGATGCAGCATACAGGGTCATACATAATACAAAACGTCTCTCTTTGCAGGGTTCAGTAAAAGTTAAACCAGATCCTGAAATTTAGCAGAAAACTGGGTTCATCTTGCTTAAATAAAAATCTGGGTGCCACTTGAAAAAGTAAACAAACCCATAAAAGTACCAAATCTGAAGAACACACAAGCGTAAAATTAAATGATACGCTAGAAGAATTGAAAGACAGACAGACTAGAAGTTCATGCATCCCAACTTTTCAGTCAGTGGACAACAGGGAATTTCTGAATGCCTTTCTCAATTAAAACTGAAGTCTGTGATTGTTAAGCCCAAACTCTAATACTGTTGCTGCTACTGATAAGAAATTTATCTAAACTACTGCATTTACTGGTTGCAGCAGAACAATCGCTAATACTGTCTGCTAAAACAATCTAAACCAGACCCAAAAGCATCATCTTCCCACTCAGAAGAACCTTTCTGAATAATTTAATTGAGGAAATTTACCTGGAATTGGAGTTGTTTATAAACTTCCTGGGCAAATCTTTCATAGTACAACCTCTCACTGTACTGAAACACTTCCTAAGAGGAAAACAGGTTTCCTAGGGAAACCTGTTTTACAGTCAGCTCAGATCCAACTGATTAATTACATAAATGAGAAAAGGGTATGAAGCGCGGCAAATTTTTAGTTTGTTTTGCCAAGGAAGTTCATAAAAAAAGAGCAGGAATAATTTGTTAGATAACACTCAGACTTGTACAGAAAACAAACTACAGCTTTAATCCTCTAAAGCCTTCAGGATCTCATTCTAAGCTTCCCAAAACATCATCCCAGCTGCCATTTTTTTTTTAAAGAAATAAAATCTAAAGCCTCTCAGATTAGCACCATCTTGATAATCAAGATCTTTGCTGCAAGCTTGGTTTCTACAAAACATTGGTTAAAACATGTGTTCCACCAAGGTATTTCCAAAACACTATCATTACCCCCATCACAAGAACTCCAAAGAATGACAAGAGTTACAAAAAGCAGCCTAGAGGGTATAGTGAGAAATTTTATAGAAGTGACAAGTGATCAGGTATTAAAGAATTTGTAAATCCAAAAAGGCAGTTTAATCTGCTAAGGGTGGGTACAGCTTCAAACAGGAGCGGTAAGAAAAGTTGACGGACTGCTTTCTGCCCTACTGCACAGACACACAGCAGGAAATTGAGGCTTTGACTGTGCAACATTATTCCAGACTTTATACTACACTTAGCCGAAATATTTCATCAATGGCATTGGGCTTCCACAGTGGTCAATTTCACCTGATAAAATCCTAATCCCAATTTGAAGAAAAACTCAAAAAGAAGAAAATACATTTACAGAATGTGGAAAACAAGACTGGCCACTCAGGAGAGCAATAGATTTGCACTCTCTGACAGCATAGGTGGAAAGAGAAGAGCTAAGGCCCAACTGAAATTAAACATGGCAAGGGCTATCAGAGACAATATGAAGCAATTTTTCCAGGATATCAACAGAAAAATGAAGACTAGGGAAAACATGGGCCCACTGGCAAATGACTTGGGTACCCTACTGGCTGAAGAGCCCAAGAAGGCAGTTACTGAAGGCCACCTTTGCTTTAGTCTTCACTGCTAAAGCCAGCCCTCATGAAGCCCAAGCCTTAGAATATTAAATAGATTCTAAGATAAAAGGCAGATATGGTAGATCTTAGCATGAGATACTGGAGAGAAGATGACTCTTGGTAGAGCAGGACCAGGTTAGATTCTCTTGGCTAAGCTGGACATCCACAAATCCATAGACCCCAACGGGACACACCCACAAGTGCAGAGAGAGCTGGCAGCTGTTACTGCCAGGCCACTTTCCATTGTCTTTGAAAGGTCATATAGAGAATAGGAGAGGTGCCTGAGGACTGGAGGAAGGCCAATGCCACTCCAGTCTTCAAGAAGGGCAAGAAGAAAGACCTGGGCAGGCCCATTAGTCTCACCTTCATCCCTGAAAAGATGATAGAACAAATTCTTTTGGATGCTATCTTTAACTATCTGGAAGAGAAGAAAGTTATTGAGAGTGGCCATCATGGATTCATCAAGGGAAGGTCATACTTGACCAGTCTGAAATCTTTTTATGATGTCGTAGCTGTCTGGGTAGATCTCCCTGTATCTACCCAGGTAGATATGGGGAGAGCAGTGGACATTGTCTACCAAGATTTCAGCAAGGCTTTTTAAACCATCTCCCATAACATCCCCATTAGGAAACTCATGCAGAACAGGTGAGATTAGGTGGATCAAGAGCTTCTTGAGTGACAGAGCTCAGAGGGTCATTATCAGTGGCACAGGGTCAAATAGGAGACCTGTGACCAGTGGTGTTCCCCAGGCATCACTACTGAGTCTGGTCTTACTCAGCATACTCATCAATGAACTGGATAAGGCAACAAGAGTGCACTCTCTGCAAGTTTGCAGATGGTACAAAGCTGAGAGGAAGGGCTGACACACCAGAGGGCTGTGTTGCCATCCAGTATTACCTGGGCAGGCTGAAGAGTTGGTCAGACATGAAACTAATGAGGTTCAACAGGAGTAAATGTAGGGTCTTGCATCTGGGGAGGAACAACCACACACATTAATATGGGTTTGGGGTAGCCCTGTTGGAGACTAGCTCTGAGGAGAAAGGTCTTGGAGTCCCAGCAGACAGTGTGTTGACCATGAGTCAGCAATGTGCCCCTGTGGCCAAGCTGGCCAACTGTATTCTGGGGTACATGAAGAAGAGTGTGGCCCACAGGTCAAGCGAGGCTCTCCTCTGCTCTGGTTAGACCTCTGGAATACTGCATCCAGTTCTGGGCTCCCCAGTTCAAGAGAGACAGGGAACTACTGGGGGGAGTCCAGCAGAGGGCAATGACTGGGGGCCTGGAGAATCTATCTCTTACAAGGAAAGGTTGAAAGAACTGGAACTATTTAGCCTTATGTACATCTATAAATACCTGAAGGGTGGCTATAGGGAGGATAGAGCCAAACTGTTTTCAGTAGTGTCCAGTGACAGGACATAGGGAAACAGACAGAAGCTTGAACACCATAGTTTCATTTAGATATGAAGAAAAACCTCTTTATTGTGCAGGTAACAAAGCACTGGAACAGGCTGCCCAGACAGGTTCTGGAGCCTCATTCTCTGGAGATACTCAAAACCTGTCTGGATGCTCTAGACAGCTGGACTAGATTATCTCAAGAGGTCCCTTCCAACTCCAACAATTCTATGATTTCTCCTCTTCACTGCATATGGAATGACACAAGCAATGCAGAGCCTGGACACCATAATGTTCCCTGTGTCTTCCCCAAAAAATGCTAGCAGTCCTGATCATCCTCATTTCTCCACTTCTCCCCTCCCAAATGTTCTGATAGTTTACCATTACCTCTGGACTTTGAAAGGAAAATAATTTCAGTAAAACATCTGGTAGTGTTTAAAATATTGTAGAATATTTTAGCATTAAAGAGTCATTTTTAATTTGCAGATTTCTTCTGAACAACAATAAAAAACCCTGTTGAAAAAGCAGATGCACTTCATCCTGGAAATAGGATAAATTGTTGGTGTTTACAGAGGGTGGAGATATCCAGTGCTCACATTCAAGATTTGACTGCTTTATCTATACATTTTTCCACCTTTCTGAAATCTGCTTTACTCTACAAATGTGCTTGCTTTAAAACAATAAAGGTACTTCACTTGGTCACAAACAGGAAAGAATCTCCTATACATCCTCCTGGTGTCAAGAAGCAGCCAGCAATCTGCAGCAAGCAGGCGGGGGTGAAAGCCAAGCGTCTGTAGGCTCTGGGCGAAGCGAAGGCTGCAGCAATAGCTGCAGCGTAACCACCCACCGAAGTGTTATCGGAAAAGAGCAGCAGCTGAGTCACGGTGCTGACTTCCCCCAAGGAAAGGGATTTTTCTCTAAGCTCAGACACATTCTCTGTGACGATTTTTCAGAGGATTGTGCTTCCAGCATTTTGACATCTGGTTTTAGGAATTTAGGAAAGCACATACTTATTCTCTTGTCAATGGTTAATGCTATCCTCCCCTTTCCCCTCAATACCTCTACTGACAATTTTGCCAAAATCCAGGGATGAAATACAATACATTTGGAAATAAAATCAAGTGGAAACTTCCAGGTCCATTAATTGCATAGTTATATTTATTAAAAATACACATTTATCCGAAACTCAGCTCCTTTTCTGATAAAGTACAAACACACACTATGTTATATTAACCACAGACATCTTCACTGACCCTGCATATCTGGAAGACGGGTCCAAACCAGGAACTTCTTATGAAATAACTGACGTAATAGAAGCCACTACATCAGCAAGGTAATGAATCTGCTCCAACTGTTTGCTACAATGGAAGAAGTTTAGTCTCTGCTGATGTCACCTTTCCTGCAATGTTTCTTGCAAATGACAGGGAAAGTGACAGGAAAAAACCTCTCAAGGCAGGGTTCAGAATTGGAGAAATTATAGCATTGTGGGCAAAAAAAATCAGGTGGTTTTTTTTAAGCCAAATGAACAAAATCTACTCTTTGCTACCCAAAGACTTTTATTGCTCCAGAACAGCTAGCTTATGAAAGCAAGGCTAAAGCCTCATTATAATTACTTAGCTGAAAATTCTATGTCAGTGTTTACACCTCATTCTAAATTTGCTTGACTCCCATGGGGATAACTATGTGTTGCTACTTATTGTGGAAGCGTCTGAAAAGCAGCAAAGAAATAGTGGTAATGATTCCAAGCAGCAACTGTTGTTTTGTTTATTTTTAATTCCACTGCTTTGTACAAAGTCACTAAATCCCACCAATACTTCATCTTAACTACACAACTTTATTACTGAAAGCTACCAGTCTTCCTTCCTTCACATGAAGCAATTACACACACTCTGTGGTTCACTGCTATAAAGGGTACAGGCACAGATCCCACAAGCAGAACTAAAATGCTGCCATGGCAAAGGGAAGGGTCGGAAACGGGAAGGGTCACACGTTGGCTTTTAGCTGTCTGGGCAGGATTCAGCACAGGTTTGCGAGACTTGAACTGTGCGCTGCAGTTGCTAATTTCCTACGGCTTCTACTTCAGCACAGAGCTGTGTTTATCTGAACTTATTATCCTTTCTCTATGTAGATCTTGGCAAACGTGGCTCAGTTACACAGGTATTTCTGGCGACGGTTTAAGCCTGATGGAACTTCTTAGTCACAGAATAGTTATTTATTGGTAGACTTTAAATTTTTACAAAATCTGCAATTTCAGGGAGTTCCCTACATCTCATCACCAAGAGCAGTTCTGACTTTTAATAAAACTGAAAAGCAAGAAGTAGAATATGGGCTATATGCAGTTCCAAGTAATTTCCTGGGTCAATACTTGACCAACAGCCATATTTGTCATTTGCATCAAGTTTGCTCATCCTTGTAGAAAAGCATCTTTAACTCACAATCCTCCAGCTCGCAATTTCATTCAGCTCCCAAATTACTCTGAAATTTCTAACACTCTGCAAATCAAACAAAGCCAAGTAACAAATAACTGGTTCAGCAAAGCCTTGGCCTTTTCTGAGTGGTGAATAAGCTGTTCACCAGGTTCTGTCCACTCTGCCATCAGGGTCTGCTTTTCTAATCTTTCTTGGTCTTTACTGCAAAATACAGTAAGCCACATACGAGTGTTACTACCTCTTGCATATGATTCTGTCCTTAATCACAATCAGGAGTCACACTAAAAAATTGTCATTATGAAAGTACACTGCTTCCCTGTGAGTATCCTGCAACCTACTTTAGAAATTCTGAACTTGCCAAAAGAGCAGGAAAAACTGAAGGAAGTTGGAACACTCCCATGAAAAGGAGGTGTCAAGATTCTTTAAGTTGTAAGGCACAATAGTTGAGAATGTTTGTTTCTGCACACTAGTATTTCACTACAGGGCACAGCTATGGCCAACTTGCTATCGGTGTCTACTAGACTACAAGATGCTCGTTATACACGTGAACCAACATCTACATTTAAAAACCATACATGTATTTCCTTACTTTTACTCTTTTTCAGCACTAAGAAGATCACAGGAAATCTGGCAAGTTGTTTGGCTTTAAGGAAGTAGGAGACACTGAGATGAAGAGGAACACGAACGACAGTTAACAAGAGTCTTAGGAAACTGTAATGAAATACAATGCTTCTTTCCTTGATAAATTCTCTCAACAGAGGAAAAGCTATTTTCACACAAACAGCAAGAGCAGGAGAGAACTTTGAATGATGATGCAGGCAATACTGTGGTTGAAATACATACGAAAAAGATGATCTATTCACATATTGCATGTACCTCAGCATATTGCTGATGCATTGAGTATATCAATAACCAGTCATGAGATGTTTTAAAATTCATTGTTAGAGCTCGGCAAAGGACAATTTATTCCAGTCATGGAGCAAATCAGTTACATGGCCCTTTACAACAAACCGAGTACTTCTAATCACTAAGAGCTGAACAGCCAAAGGAAAAGAACACGTAAGGCTTTGAAAGGGGAAGGGATGAGGAGGGGAAAGGAAAAACAAACCCTTGAGAAATGTGCATCAGGAAAAAACCTGGTCTTCTAGAAGTGTACGTATCAAAGCAAACCGAGGGAGCACAAGAAACAGCCTATGGCTGTTCAAGCATAGTGCTCAGTTCTCATTTCCTTCTGGTTTTTTGGTCTAGCTATCATCTGTATTTGTAATGCTATTCCCAATAGGCTGTTGGAAGACTACAGAAGTAAGAAAATACAATCCCCACTATTCAAATAGAAAGATATTACAGCAAAGTAATCTACCAATAGCTAACAACAAAATTGCAAGTCTCAATCATCTGACATCTGTTTCTTTTTCCAACCAAGTGCTACTACTAAAAACAGAGATGCAGATTTCTCTAAGTGAAGAAGGTATAAGTCAAACACGTATTTATTCCACAAAAACATTGGAGAGGGGAGCAGAATTTTTATCGTTTTTTAAGCCTATACCCACATTAACTACATGGATTCTTTATTTAGAAGTTGGAATGGTACTTCTGAGAAGATGTGCTTGAATCACGGCACATATTACGTTTGTTCACAGGCAGTTTAAATGAACCACCAAGAATGATGACACTCCTCAGTCTGGTACGATAAAGTACTGATGTAGAAGTCTACACCGAGTTTTCTTGTAACTTCCAAATTCTGCATATGAGGACGTCAGGAAAAAAAAGAAAGATGAGCAGGAAAAGCATTTCCTAACTGAAATTGCCAATGGACTCAGTCTTTGGTACCCCTACGTGCATTGAATTGGAAGGCTGATTGCTAATGGCTTGTAGGAACTAAAACTGTCACAAGTGAATCTCTCTCCAGCCACAGGGCTGTGCTCAATCTGCAACAACACGCCACTGACCCCTGCAAATTCTACCTAGTGAATATTTTTATTTGGTTAGGAAAGCTTTGGATTTTTTTTTTAGGCACTGACCTTAGCTATAGCTAGACATTTATGACCAGCACATCACAGTTTTCCTTTCTGAAACAAAATATGACAAACTGTAGACAAACCTGCTATAGCAGGGCATCGGACTAGATGATCTCCAGAGGTTCCTTTCAACTCTCACCAGACTGGAATATTCTATGACACTACAAAAAAATTTTTCACAAACATCAACTAATCCTTAAGACATTATTTGAAAAACCTCTTTCAACTATGTTAACTGACGCACACTCACCTCAGAACTCTTTTGGCAATATTAGTGAAGAAGGATGACAAAAAGAATTGTAAAAGACAGTATCTGTGCATCTCTTCAAACTTGAATTAAACTGAGTTGAAGAAAAAATCATCTATTCCATTTGAAGAGAATAAAAGGACCTACACTGGTAGGTCCTGTGTACTGGCACCTAAAAGGAATTTTTTTGTTGAAACTGAATGATGATCGCACATTTATGATTTGAACCGTCTGATCAAAGCCATTTCTAATCAATTTCTTTTTAATTTATATACTTGGAGAGCTGCTACCAGCCATACAGTAACAGATACTTAGCCCGAGTTCTCAGGCAATGTTTCAGACAAAAGAGGAATTTGTCCTCATTTGCGGAACAGTTTTATGCCCTGGACAGCTCTTTAAGGAAAAGATTTTTGGTTTACTGCAGAGAGAGGCACACATCTGCACATCGTTATACACGTGCACACTAAACCTCATACAAATCAAAATACATTTTGTGTGCTAACTGGATTATCAGCTATGACACGCTACTCAAACACAGATGCAGAGATGTTGACTTTGATCAACCATGCCTTACAACAAGCTGCTTTTGCTGATTTAACAGTGTTTCCTTTGATTTATATATTACACATCATCCTATTTTCCACCCTGAAAGTTATTTTGCTAAAAACTCCAAACTGAAGAAATTCTCTTCTCATCTGGAAGGCTGCAGTATCCAGATCTAAAGATGTCATCTATCAAATGTCCAGCCTAAAATACAGACCAATTTGAGAAATACAAAAGTATGCTTTCTGCTCTTTTTAAGACTTCGACAAAATAGCCAGTTTTGAAGCAGGAGAAGTTCTGTACAGGAAGCAGTGATTTTTTTTTTTTTAATTATCCTTTGCTCACTCAAATTTTCCTTTCTGCTTCTACGATTTTTTTTTTTTAAATAACTTTATCAAACATTCTAGAATAATTCATTATGATAATAGAATGATAACAATATCTAACTCACTGTCTGTGCAGGCTACAAATTTTAAAAGTCAACAGTACCTTTTAGATGATCCAGAATGAAAAGTGCAACTTCAGTACTAGCAAAAGTGCTATGACAAACCTACCAGCAAAATAGTCCAGTGCAGAGATCTGTTGTACCACTGACCAGCTGAACTTTTCAGCCTCAATTCAGCACTCAGCCCAATTGCCAAAAAGGTGACAAGCATCTTCTCCTGAGAGATGGCTCTATGATTCTTAAAATCTGGAGTAAGATCTCCCATCTACCACTGTTTGACTTCATATGCCTGGATACAGACGCACGGAGTGTTATGTAAACAATAATCTTGTGGTTACAACTGGATATTGCAGATACACAACATTAGAAGAGTATCTCAGCTATTCTAAGCAAAACTTCTAGCACTGAAAAAACCACACTAAGGTTGAAATTCTCTGGATTCTTTGAATTATTCATCAAATAACTGAAAAAGGCCAATAAAAGCAGGTTTAAACAAAAAAAAAAAAAAATCAGACATTTATAAATAACACTGCCTCAGGCAGGAGCTCTAACATACCTTCCAAATCAAGGTACTTCTTTAGAATTACTGTTGCCCCTTGAAAAATAAATGGGTTTGCACTCCCAATTTGGTTTGCTTCCCTTCACACACCCATTTGAAAATTCAGAAACTGCAAACAAGCATTTAAACAAAGCTAACATGCTTTAAATACTACACTACACTTGATCTTAGCCAAAAGGCCGAGAAGCGGCCTTCTTCATAGATGATCTGGATGAGGGCATTGAGTCAGTCATCAGCAAGTTTGCAGATAACACAAAGCTGGGGGCAG
>JAOXOE010027973.1:0-17113 GCA_028565055.1 Phoeniculus purpureus | reverse complement strand
AAGTGATCCTGCTGTGGCAGGGGGATTGGACTAGATGATCTTTTGGGGTCCCTTCCAATCCCTAACGATTCTATGATGAAAACAAAATAGCCATAGAAAGTTTGGAAGTGAAAGCAAAGAGAAACAGTCAGTAGAAAGATGAATAAACTATCGTGACTCCATAGAAAAATTATTCTTTCCATATTTGATTTTCTCACAAAGGCAGCTGAGCAGACACTTTTCATTATCCAAATATTTCATGCTACCAGAGACAGCATGATGTCATTATTTCCTGTAGTGACAGAAGGATTTGGGACATTTCACAGGTCTGTGATTGAGTCAGAAGGTGTTCTGACCCTTTCTGTTCAATTGTGTTTAGTTAGATTTCCCCAGGAGGACACCAGCATTACAAAGTGTCTGCTGAAAAGCAGCAGCTAGCATAGCTAACAAGGCGTGCAGCTTATGAAATGTCTTGTCATTCAATCAGTGTTGTTCATACATGGAAAGGGAAGTTAGTCTGTTAAATATTAAACCATCATAGCTGGGGAGAGACAATTAGGATACAGTTTCCAGCACCATAAAAGCACCTCTGGCATAAGAGAAGAAGAAAGAGAGTTAAGGAATGCTAAGCTAGAGAAAAGATCAAAGGAAACAGAGTACAGAGCTAGCAGGACATGTGTCATTAAAGGTTTACATGCAGCAAGGAATTTAATAAGGGGTTAAGAACACACCTATTGTCTGAAAAGAGAAGTTAAGTGTGTCAAGGAAAGAAAAAATTAGAGAATAGAGTTATAGACTTTGCGTGCACTGCTGAAAAAAGCTCTGCATTGGAGGAAGGAGAATGTAGTGGAGGGGTGACCCCTTGAAGGGGTAGTAGTAGCACAAAACACAGGGGCAGTTTTGCATATACGTTGTCAACGTGATGATAGCTCTGGCTAATCTGATCAACAATCTTTAAGCAAGGAAAAGCAGTTTTTCCCACAAAAAGCTCTTAAGTAAAGAAACGACGTTTAATCACAGGTTGTGTTGCACATGCTGTAAGTGTAAGAGATTTCACTGACAGAAGAGAAACTGCTTTGGGTCAAGTTTACAACAAACCTCAAGGAAGCACAGCTGGAAACACCCTGGTAACAGCAGAAAATACAAGAATGGTGAAGGCACAGGGCCTGAAATACTGAGGCTCACCAAAACAAGATGGTAATGTGGCACAAGCAAAGCCTTTGGAGACACATTCAGAAGTAAGGAACAGAAATTGTTAGGAATGTGCAAGCATTCATTCTATGTTGCATATCTCCCTACTGTATGCAGAAATTGGCAGGGGTACTAAAAGAAAAAGAAAGAAAAAGAAAATTGAAACTAAGATAATTTCTTATATCTTTCAGAAACAATTTTAAAGAAAAACAAAACCAAAAAACCAGATGAACTGAACTTCACTTGTCTGCGTTGAACTACCTATACACAGCTTAAACGATCAGCATATCTTTGGAAACCTTTTGTCTTTCTTTCACAAATAGCAAGTGGAAAAAGATTAAGTGATTTTACTCTGTCAGCCAAGAGGATCGAGTTTATCTCGCTTAAAAGAATAAATTATTCAATCGGCTATCTAATAGCTTAGGAGAAGTCAAAACAAAACCCTTTGAATTTCTGAGAAATACCATTATTGTGCACATTGCGATGGGGCTGAGGGACAGAAATAACAGATAATTCAAGATAAAAATGATCCTTTCAATTAGTATTTCTTACTCTGTTCCCAGTGAAATCAAGGGGACCATGTGAAGAACAGTCTGCTATGCAGGGTTGCCCATAGGTTCACGTGCATTAACTTGATTGGGTGATTATGTTCGACAGTACCTTGATGCTGTGGTATGACAAGTGACTTGGGATCTCAGCCTGGCTATTCTGTTGAACCATGACCCACAGCTGGGTCTGGTGGTGGTGGCAGAAGGACAGCACTGTACAACAGTACGAAGTCTATTTCTAGCCCATGGTACTTTTCATAACACCTGTACTAAACCTGACTCTGTGAACCTGGGGTGAGTGGACACATAGTCAGCGCGTAACTGGGAATTTGGATATCTTTCCTTGCTCCAGAGCATAGGAAAAAAACCAGTTACAAAACACTTCAAAAGATAGTAATTGTTGTTGTATAGCTACATTTACTAGCACTCCAATAATCCTTCAACATCCTTGTTTACTGTTTGACATTTGAAATTGTTAATTTAGAAGACACCACCATCAAAAAGTGAATGATGACTTCTCACTCTGACAGTGATCTTCTAATGCACTTCTAATTATAATCTTTAAAGACATAGATACAACTCAGCCATTCATGCAAATTATCAGCTGGAGAAAATTAACACAGCTTAAGTGTTTTCAACAGAATAGTGATGATTAATGCGAATTGAAAATTAAGACAGTTGTTTTCACTGTTCCGTAGTACAGCAACTAAAGTCTATATATGTAGAGACATGAAGACATGATAACACCTTTAGAAAATCATGCAGGTTTCAGAGACTTTATGAGGAGTAATGAATATTTTTAGTTTCTCCTCATGACATTATTCAATTTTGTACTATCTATTCTTTAGGAAAAGGGAGAAGGAAGGAGACGATCAAGAGAGAACAAGTGTCACCAAGTCACTTGGGGAGGAAGCTCTTGCTTTTGTTCTAGACTCAATAGTTATTTTTATCAAGTTTTTTCAAACCTGAAAAATAGATGCAAGGTCAGAGTATGAAATATGGATCTTGCTTTACAAGGCTAGTGAATCATGCTTGCCCTGTTTCTGACACAATTAATCTTTAATTGAAAAGAATTTTAAGTGAGGAACATCAACAAGCAAGATGGATATCCAACATTTCCCCACTCTTCTGGCTCCAAATTGCCCACAGTAGTTGTTGTTGTGGTACTCTTTTGAGCAAGAACATGTTTACTAAGAGTTCTGTGGCAGTACTGTTAACTCTGACAAAATTGATAAAGTGCCCAAATCATCTCCCTCTCCAGCCGTGTTCATTATATGATCTGCTCTGTAAGGTATATCCTAGTATGTTTATGGATTTGATCCTCAGAAGAGCACAAGCAGAGAAACACTCTCTACACTGTAAAAGAATACAGATGGGAGGTGCAAAAGAAGGCAGAAAGAAACGGGAATTTTTCAGTTTCAGAGTAATCTAAATGTTAAAAACGAATGAGCGCACAGAGATAAAGTATTCTGCAGCTAAGATAAAGCTTTGAGAGTCACAGTGTTGTACTTGACCACCTAACACCTGTGCTAAATGGCATTTATAATGATTTGTTGGATAATAATCTAAGTTCTTATGGCATCAGAAAAATATTAGTGTACTTTCTCCAGCAAAAACCTATCTTCAAAACTGAAATGATACTACAGTGAAATCAGTAATTTCTGTGTTATAGTTAAGATTCATGGATACAACATGAGCTGCGTAAACCTACAGACAATCTATTTAATCCAGGATAGGTAAAGAGTAATGTTGCAGGCACACCCTCAATGGTGGAAAGATGAGCTAATAACCTAATTGTTAGTGGAAAGCCTCAACTGCATTCATGACTTTTGAAGAGTCAGTGGCTCAGACAACGTAACATCACTATTAAAAACTATGACTATGAAAATGTGTGATTTTTATGGGCCAATACTACAGAAGGATGAACAACACATGTTCAGTGAGAAAAGCTGACATTTGAAGAATGAAGAGTAAAAAAAAAAATTTACAGAAAATTGAAGGATTTAGAAAAGTCAGATGAAGACACTAATTGAAGAAAAATACAAGTAGAAGACAAAAAGCAAAAATATGTAAAATACAATAGTTTCAATTAAATAATAATGACAAAAGAACAAAACACATAATGAGAAAAATAAATGGTGTATTAAGAAAGAAAAAAATATTATTTTGCAATGTAGAAACGATTTTTTCTTATAAGAAGTTGCAAACCTCTTATAGGTTGTTCTCATTTATTTGCTATGAGTTTGGAAGCAATTGCGACAAAGCTGTCCATTAGATTGATGTGATCCATATTGTGGTTGTCTGCACTATACAGTGTTTTGGCATAGGTGGGCAAGAAAATATTTTGACCCTAATTTAACCTTTTCAACTTTCACATGCAAAGTTATGTCTGCAAGAAGCTCTCAGATATTGAGGTTAATGACTTTTTCTCTTCAGCAGAAACAGTTTTGTCCTCATAAGAACAGCAAAAGAGAGGGCAAATGGGGCGCAAGCACCTCCTGTCTATCTGCAGGCTCTGCCTTCCAATTACGTAATTCAGAAACGTTTGACACATCTGGTCCTCTTCATCTTTTGTGGTTGGAGGGGATACCCCAATACCATCATGTGATAAGCTGTAAGGTTACCTGAAGTCATTCTACAACAGCCATCCTGTCTTGAATTTGAAATTCTGAAAAACCTTCAGGGAGTATTTCCTACAGAGAGTAGACTTACAGAACTACCTCCCTATCAACATGTTTGTTCCGCATGTTTTATTTAGCAGGCAAATACAATGTTTGTTGGAGCAGTTCCTTTGTGTATGAACCCTAATTTTGCTACTTTAACCTGAGAAATGCCTGGCTGATCTTCCACTCACATGAAGGGAAAGAACAAAGTCTATACAACACAGCTACGTAAAAGTCAGTACCAGACTAACACCCGCACCTGTTAGTACAGTTCTGACACACGGTGCTTTCACTATTCCATACTTGGCTTTAGCTGATCAGAATACGTCTGCCAACCACAGCATATTCCACAGGCATCCCAAGACTACCCTACCAAGACCCCAAAGGTAAAGAATCCAACATATATGGCTTTGTGATGAAAAGACAAAAAGTAACAGATCTTACGTCTAAACTCTATCTACACTGCCCTAGCTGGTAAGCTTCCTTTGGACGAAAGACCCTAATTGTCCATACTACTCCCAAAGAGGATTATTCAGATCAAGTCGAGCTACGGCCTGAAATGTTTCTTCATTTCAGGGGAAGGCTGAAATCTGGGTATGAACACGCGTAAGACTAAGTTCCGTGATTATTTCACCCTTCAGAGATCATGTCTGTATGCCAAAAACCAACGCAGTGGTGTTTATTTGATGGCCTTCACAGAACAACTACTACAAAACATGCCCCATCAGCTACTGCAGCACTTCTGCAAAGAACATAGCAATTTTTTAGCATAGCTTTTGAGTTCTGTGAGGTGGGAAATGGCTGAACACCCCCAAAAACATTCTTAACTGTTTAGGGATAGGAATGATACAGAGAGTATTTCACACAGAAGGTGAGAGAAGAAAGTGACTCTGCATGGCACTTTGAAGTCTTATTCGTCTGAGGCACTCTCAGAGGCCTCTCTCAGAGGAGAGCATGTAAGGGAATACAGACGATGAGCTAAATAGATTTAAAAAAAACACTCATTGACTTATTTGTAGCTACAGCATCTCTTTCCATTGCACTCTTGACCTGCTTCTGCTCTGTGCTTTCTCTCATCCTTCCCTCTACCTTTTCTGAAGTAGTAAGTAGCCAATCCAAAAGAATTGATGTGACTGGTCATAATCCTGACCTATCCTGGTACATTTCAAACTCAAAATTCAGGCTGCTGCACTGCCATCCTTCCCTCCTGCCATCTCCCCTTCCTCTCTGTATTTCTGGCCTCAGAAATAATCAGGATTCACTTTCCCTCTGCCAAATTGAGGGAAGATGATCTAAATTATGTTCTTAGTATTTGGCATGGTTTTATTCCACATGAGTATCTTAGGATCTGACCAACATAACCTTCAAAACCAGTAACAGCCTACCTAGTCTGGAAATGAGGTAAACATTAAACACGCAGGCCAGAAGCACTGCAGTAGTCCTCAAGTCGTAAGAAGAGTTTGCATATAACGCTTTTTGGGAGAACGTCTTCTGGAGTTTTCTCCTGTAGGCTCGGTGTCTGGAAAGGAAGCCCTGATTTCTATGTTGGTGTGAGATAAGCTCATCTTTGATGACAGTCAAAGTTTTTTCAAGATAACTGCTGTGGACACAGAGGTGCAGTTTATTCAAGAATCTTCCTGTAGAAGGTCACAGAGGAAGGTGTTTATTTTGCTGATGCCCATGGTCTTGGTGGCTTTGGGCTCATTTCTCAACAAGTCCTGAATCCCACAGGTTTACACAATGTGCAAGAAGAGATTACTTATCCAATAATTTGAATGGGTTTGGAGGAAAAAACACCCAAAAGAGTAAAGTTTAAGCAGAAGTGGGTTTTGTTTAGGGTTGTGGGGTTGTTTTTTTTGAGGATGAGAAGAGTTGTGCTTGTTCTTTATCTACTGTCTCAATAAGGAGAGACTTGGTCCTTGAATATATTAAATTTTTCTGACTCTTTTAAAGTGCATGTATTATTTGAAATTCCTCTTTTTTGGTTCAATCTCTCTCATTTGGAGCTTCTGCTACAAATTTTCTTCCTGCTTTATAGGTATATACTCATAGACATTTTGACGTCTTCCCCACATCCCTCAATGCCTAGTCGCATTGGTGATACTGAATTCTGCTGACCTTGAGCATGTGATCTGAAGTCCGCATGAGGTGGACAAGAAGATGATGAAGGTACCCTCAAGGGGATGACAATGGCATTAGATAAGAAAGCAAAGAGACATTTTGAAGCATGGGATTTTGTATTGAACATCAGTTTTGAATATGAAGTGTTACTAGGTTCTTACTAGAGATGATTTGAGAACTTGTAAATTAAATAATCCAGCCTGATAGTCCTTACAGGATATCTCCACCAACTGGAAATGCTAGAAGAGTGGAACAAACCTTAGGAGTTATTTGGGAGACCTAAAACCATCTGGGTATGGTCCCAGAACCAAATGATTACCTACAAATGGAAACACATCATCTCTTTCTTTGCAGAACACAGGAATAAGCTTTGCATTTGGATCAATTTTTTGTGAGAAAGAAGTCCCTGGACTTCTTTTTACCATAAAACAAAATACTTTGCAAAAACAATCTACAGTAACATTTTGGCAAATAAATGGGACCTATGAATGCCTGCAGGACTGATCAGAGTAAAATATGGAAACATTTTACTGTGGTGTTGTGGAACATTTTGCAAAATATATTACTATGCTCTTCACAGAATCACAGAACATTAAAGATTGAAATGGACCTCAAAAGATTATCCAATCCAATCCCCCAGCCACAGCAGATCAAGTCACACAGGAACGTATCGAGGTGGGTTTTAAATGTCTCCAGAGATGGAGACTGCACAGTCCCCCCAGACAGCCCTTCCAGCACACCATGAAGAAGTTCCTTCTGATATTTATGTGCAACCTCCTATGTTCCAGCTTACACCCATTGCCTGTTGTCCTATCATTAGACTACACTAAAAAGAGCCTGGGTTCATCCTCCTGACACTCACTCTTCACATATTTATAAACATTAATGAGGTCACCCCTCAGTCTCCTCTTCTCCAAGCTAAACAGACCCAGCTCCCTCAGTCTCTCCTCATAGAGGACGTGTTCCACTTTCTTCATCATCTTTGCGGCTCTGTGCTGGATTCTCCATGCAGTTCTTCTTGAACTGAGGGGCCCACAGCTGGACACAATATTCCAGATGTGGTCTCACCAGGCCAGAATAGAGGGGGAGGAGAACCTCCCTCAATCTGTTAACCACCACCTTTCTGATCCACACCAGGATGCTGTTGGCCTTTGCACAGGGCCACTTTGCTGGCTCATGGTCATCCTGCTGTCTACCAGGACCTCCAGGTCCCTTTGTCCTACATTGCTCGCCAACAGGTCAGTCCCCAACCTATACCGGTACCTGGAGTTGTTCTTGCCCAGATGCAAGACTATGCACCTGCCCTTGTTATAGTTCATTAAATTTCTCCCTGCCCAGCTCTCCAGCCTGTCCAGGTCTCACTAAATGGCAGCACAGACTGCTGGAGGTGTCAGCCACTTCTCCCAGATTTGTGTGTTCAGCAAACTTGCTGACAGTGCTCTTACTACTATATATCAAGTAATCTTTCCCCACAGAAGTACAGAAAAATCATAGACTCACAGAATCATTAGGGATCAGAAAAGACCTTGAAAGATCATCTAGTCCAATCCCCCTGCCACAGCAGGATCACCTAAGACCAAGTCACACAGGAACATATCCAGGCGGGTTTTAAACGTCTCCAAAGAAGGAGCCTGGGCAGCTTTTTCCAATGCTCCATTACCCTCACTGTGAAGAAGTTCCTTCTGATATTTATGCGGAACCTCCTATGTTCCAGCTTGCACCCATTGCCCGTTGTCCTATCACTGGATGACATTGAGAAGAGCCTGGCTCCATCCTCCTGACACCAACCCCTCACATATTTATAATCATTGCTGGGGTCACACCTCAGTCTCCTCTTCTCCAAGTTAAAGAGACCCAGCTCCCTCAGCCTTTCTTCATAAGAGAGGTATTCTACTTCACCATTCTCACTGCTCTCAGCTGGACACACTCCAGCAGCTCTGTGTTCTTCTTGAATTGAGGGGCCCAGCAAACTTGCTGAAAGTGCACCCTAATCCCTTATCAAAGTCATCAATGAATAGATTGAACAGGACTGGTCCCAGTACTGACCCTTGGGGGACTCCACTAGATACAGGCCTCCAACTTGACTCTGTCCCACTGACCACTACTCTCTGGCTTCTATCCTGCAGCCAGTTCACAATCCACCTTATTAACCAATCATCCAGTCCACATTGCCTCAGTTTGGCTGCGAGGATGCTGCGTGAGACTGTGTCAAATGCCTTACTGAAGTCAAGACAGACCACATCCACGGCTCTGCCATCATCTATCTACCTGCTTATGCCCTCATAAAAGGCTGTCAGGTTGGTCAAGCATGATCTCTCCTTGGCGAAGCCATGCTGACTGTCCCTAATGACTTTTCTGTCCTTGATGTGCCTGGAGACAGGATCAAGGACAAATTGTTCCATCACCTTTCCTGGGATGGAAGTGAGGCTGACCTGTCTATAGTTACCTGCGTCTTCCTTCTTACCCTTTTTGAATATTGGAGTGGCATTTGCTGTCTTCCAGTCCCTAGTCACCTCTACTGATCCCCATGACTTAGAAAAGATTACGTATGTTGGTCCTATTTATTACCAGAATGTGGATGAAAATACTAATGCATCAACATCAAAGCAGAGACCAGTATAATTCTGACAAGCAAATTCTTCATTAAAAGTGGTACTTAGAAAGACAGTAAGTAGAAAGTGTGGAAGTAGAAAGAAAGGGTGTTGAGTGATACAACAAGAAAAATATTTTTAAATACTAGTTACATGGTAAAATTCTACCTCTTCTTCCTAACAAACACCACAAGAAAAAGTGAAGTATTGATATTTTGGTGAGGCAAGATAGCCAAATACCTACAAAGGTGTTTGTTCCATCTGTTTTAAATCAAGTTAGCAGAATGAAATTCAATTTTAACAAAAGACACCACCCCGTATCCTGCTTTTGCTGCTTGAGTTCTTCCAGTTGTGACTCAACATATCAAGAAATGATCCTCAAAACATTTATTTTTCGTAGATTTGTTGAGTTCCAAGCTAATTTCTCAACACATTAAAATATCCCTTCAAAAAAAAGGAAGAAAAAAAGGCAAAGTAATGTGTTGATCCTAAAGCTGCTTGCTTGCAAAACGATCTCAGATCTTTTTGCTGAAGATGTAATATTTCCATGTAGATCCCAAAATGTTTCTGAAAATTTCTTGTATCATTTTGAGGAATTCCTAACCACGCTTTAGATTCAAAACAAATGCTCTGATGTTTCATGCCCAGTTTTTTCCTGTGTTCACCATTGAAGGGATAAAATCTATTTGGAAAATGAAGGAGAGAAACGTCATGGCAAACACCAGCTTCTTGTCCAAATTGATTTACATCAGAGTAAACAGAAACAGATCAATTATTTGTTTAAATATTTTTCTATGTTAGCCAGCTTGAATTTATTAAAGAAAACCTTAAGAATTCAAGCTGTTGTCCAGCACATCTTTTGCTACTGGAGCAGATCAGGAGAATAAACCAGTTTTGTGTCCAGAACTTTAATTGAAGTGTGCTGCTGAGGGGAATTGTGCCACGCTATTGGCTGTTGCAAATCAGGCTGCCTAGCAACAGCAGCAACAAGTTCCAGCCAGGCGAAGTGACATAAACTACTGATTGCCAATGTGGGCATGGGTTTGTGGAAGTAGGATATTTCCTAGTGTGTGTTCTTCAGAGAAGAAGTCAGCCAAAATTATATAATAAATAAAGTATAAATATTAATTACTTTAAAATATACATTTTTAAATGCGTACTTTTGAGTATTACATATGTTGCTGATAAGCCTGAGTTTCGTTTATCAAATAGTGTTCATGTAAAATACAAACCTGCAAGACAAGCGCAGACAGAATCAGCCATAAAAAAAACCTGGTTAACTCAACAAATTAATAAAAAAAAATTGATTTCTCATTTTAACAAAAAATATAATTTGGCAGGGGTCCATACCTTTAGATGTTAAAACAGTATTTGTCCGTTGATAAAAGAGCAGCAGTTTGTTCAAAACGAATTTCCCCCTCATATGAATTTGTTCCATGTTGTATTTTTAAAATTGACACTCAAGGTACACATTTGTAGTGCAGCAAAGCTGAGCTCTAGTGTCAAGAAATGGGTGCATGAACACAAGTTTTTCAATTAAGGGTGAAAAAATACACAGGAACAAACCCCCCCCCCCAAAAAAAAAATCATTATGGTTCCAAATCTAAGAGCTAAGGATGACATGTGCAAAATTATGTGCCAGAAGAAAGCAAATCCACTCCAAACTGTCACAGAGATTTCAGTTAAAACTCGAAGTTTGACATTTCTTATTCCTTTATTTGAGATTCTGGAGAATGGTTTTGGAATGTTCACAGAACTAGCTTCAATATACGCTTTTATCAATATAATTTAATAAATTCAGAATAATTTAATAAGTTCAGAAGCAAAAATATTTTTCATGCATTTCTGCTTTACTTTAATGCTTCTCTACTTGAAATAGCCTACCTTAACTTGTTACTTAACAAAGCCACTGCTACCTTACAACACATGTTTACATCATCTCCTCATCATTACAGCTGAATAATGAAACAATGTTCATCTCTAAATTTCAGCTCTTTTTCATAGCAGAAAATCCAAGTCAGCATTTCTAGGAGAATTCCTTCTAAAGGAATTACAGAAGCAACCCACAAGTATCAATATTCACAGTGCAAACTCATATCTTTGTTCTGGTCTCTCTTGCTCACACTATCTCTTTTTGAACTTGCTATAAAAGCTAAATTAGGTCTCAGGGGCTCTGCACCACTAAACAAAGATCTCTTCTAGCCCATTGTGATAGAAGTAAATGTACTCAGGAGGGAAATGTACTTAAAGGAGAGGCTAAAGTGTCTCCTTCCACCAATGCTCTCATCTTTAACACAGATTTCTTTACCCTGCTTCACAAAATCACTCATACACTTGGCTTTCCTCCTTATAGCCTTCATTCTTTTTCAGAAATATACCAAGCTGAATTTGCCAAAATGGAATAAAAATCTTTTGGCATAACTTGTTAAGTTGTTCCAATATTTACACAATTCCTTCTACACTCTCCTCATGGAAACATGCATCGACGATAAATAAGAATACTTACTCTGTTCAGCATCAGGACAGGTATTCTAAGAAGGTATACCCACAGTCCGATCCACAGTCTTATTATGACTTAATAACAAGCCCATTCTGCCTTCTTGTGCTTTAATGTCCACTTTGATAGAATCAAAGTTCTAATATTTCATCAACTTTAGCTTTTTCACCACAGAATTTAAAATTGCAGACATTTATGTCTCATTGTGAAGAAATACAAAACCCTACCAAAACCTGAACTGTACAATGTTTTTACAAAAGAATTAATAATTTTAAAAGTTTAAAATATTAGAAGTACTGCAAAAACTTATAAGGAATATTATATTCAGCTGGTGAGTCTGATGTACACATACACATATATATGTAGTTTCCTTGAAATTTGGCATTATACTTTTAAGTGGAAACCAGTGATTGCCACTTCCATTGACCATTGAGAAAATCTTGTTCACATAAAAGAAGAAATCAAGTATCCTGTAAGTACTACTTCTGCTGACAAACAGAAAAATAAATTTTCCAGTCCAAGTAGTTTAATTTGGGGTCACTGCAACGCGTAAGAACAACTCTAGTTTTCAGCAAATTCCCTATCGCTGAAACCGTAGAAGTATAGAATATGACTGAATGCACTTAAATACTCTTGAGAGAAAGGCCCAAGTAACTAAAAGTGTCCTAAGACACTTACGCACTTTCAAGAAGTCCATAACAAAATAGAGACTCCCTGTTTGTATATTGGATTAATAAACTTACAGGGGATACCTATATTAGATGTAAAATTCTAATGTTTCTGTCATTCCTGCTGTACCCTTTTTATATGCTGCCTCAGTTCTTCAGAATTTTTACACATTTTGAGAAATTTGTAAAAGCAGACTTAAATTCAACACATAGTGTATTTATTACATAATATTAATCAGTAATTCTCCCAAGGAAAACACCTTGCCTGACCAAGTCAAATGATTTCAAATTAACAAGAGACACAAAGCCTGTATACGAATTACAGATGAAGGTTCAACACCAAGTTGATAGTGACTGAGAAGCTTGGTGGCCCGCAGGAAGTAAACTGGTGGTCTCAATTCAGACCTCAATGGACTTTACTCATAAAAAGAGGAAAAACAAAACCTACACATAGCACTAATTGGCACCCCTGTTGTCCCTGTCTGTAGCAAGGACAAGGTTACAATAGCCACAGGAAAAGGATCTCTTAAGATCAGTGTGAAGGCACAATAGAGAAATAGCATGGAAGAGAGACAGCCCAAGTGCTGTGGGCAGTTCAGCTCTCAGAATCTCCATTAGGTCTGAACCTAACAAAATCAGCCTGACAAGGACTTTTACACATCAGCCTCCTCTACCATGTGACTACTGGCATGCCAAAAACCCTTTCACAAACAGTTTCTAAATCCATGGAAGGTACAGAAGAGCCATAAATCTGACATCTGTTTTAGGTAAAGAATACACCATATGTGAAAGCACTAGATACTAAAACCCCCGGGAAAGTTCTAACTTAACTGTATTGACAAAATACCTTTGCTTTCTGCCGCTTTTCCTTGCTGTAAAGATGTTGACTGTATCTGCAACGGAATGGGAACTGTTATCTCCCACACAGGTAGAAACAATCATGGAGAAGAACATAGAAAAATAAATTTCATAACTTAAACCCACTTTTTCTGGCTTTCTTGTACATTAATAGTTCATTAGAAAAATAACTGGTCAGTGTGCCTAACTATTACCTCCCTGATCAGTAAACAAAATATTAATATTTTATTTGTGCTTAAAATACTGTAGCATTTGCCTTCTAGACAGTGATCACAATTTTCATAGAAATAGCCTTATTCCATAAATGAAAAATAATTTAAAAACAATTACATTGCTCTTGACAGCAAAATAATAGCTCATCCTTTGATTTGGTCCACAGTGAAGCTTATACCAAAAACAGTACTTTGGAAATTATGAAAAACCACCATATGTATTTGATACATATCGTTTCACTTGTTTCTGCCCAAAACATGATGTAGGTTAACACTGCATCAAAATCTGATGCATTCCAAAAAAAAAAAAAAATCAATAATAGTATGCAGAATTTCCTTTGAGATACAAACCCTCCTCTATCTCAACTGATCCTGAGAAAGGATGAAATAGATGTAAACATATGACAGCTTGGCTCTCTGCCCATCTCATGCTTAGAACTTACAGAAAACCACAGAGGGGAGGTGGGAAAGCAGAGGATTCATGTAAATGAACTTCCTACGCTAACTTTTTCAGTGTATTTTTCTGAAAAACCTTATTTCCTTTTTGGTTTTGGAGAGTTCTGCCATTGTTTGGTTCTGTAATAATCTCTGTAAGGCTGCTACAGTGGGAAAAGTTAGTCAAGGGTTTATAATTCAAAACCACTCTGGTCTTGGAGAAATAGAAAGTATCATATGAACATTCTTTTTTTTTTATCTTTGAGCATGGAGAAAATATCTAGAGGCATTATTTTTATTTCACAGAAAACTGTTCCACTGCAATCAGATAGGACATTACCTCTTTACCACTGCAGATTTTCACTGTCTCCAAAAACCTATTATATGAATTAGTTGAATTCTGCAGAATAGATAATTAAAAAATAATAATAATCAGAAACAGGCAAATTGTTTTACCAGGCAGGAGAAAGTGCAGGTGCTGGCAACTAAACAGTACTAGGAAAGCAGAGATTCATCTCTCAAGCACCTCTTCTATCTCCAAGGCTACAGGCATACAAATGTAATAGAAGTACATGATAGAAATGTAGTCAGGCCAGGATTTAACAAATTATTTGTTTCTTTGCTACAGCATATGCCAAACACAGATAAACCAAAAGGAACAAAAGAGTGAAAAGAACAAAACATCTTTCTGTGATACACAGACGGGTATGATGCATGGTCTAATGAACCAATTACACATTCTCTAACAAGTGAATGAAGTTTAGTGTCAAGGACTTCTCTGAGCACAGTGCTCTTTAACAAAAGTGTCCAAAAAAAAAAAAGAAAAAAGCGAGAAATAATGAGGAACAGAAAAATAACAAAAAGACAGAAAAAAGCAAAATCCCATAAAGTTATTTGGTTTGACACAGTTTTAAAAGGTCTGGTTTGGACTTTTTTTTTTTTTGCAAATGACATTTTAGTTCTGCAAATTACTAACTTGGCTGAAGTGAAATGAATGCCAAGCTTGTACAGTTCACATTACTGTGTATGTGATGTTCCGACTTGCAGCACTCCTGAGTAGCAAAGCTCTTGATAAACATGAAGCAGATGTCTCATGTTAGCATTTAGTCACATACCAAATAGTCTGAAGTCCCATTACAACAAATCTATGTGCAAGACTAAGTTAATAGAAAGTGGCACAATGAATACATTCACATTGTACAGTCACTCTTTTCCTCATTTCACTCTTTTTTTCCAGTTACTTCTGCTTCTTTCTTTCTCATTTCTAACAGCATGCCCACTGTGCTTAAATTCATGTGCAGTAAGTGGGAATTGAAGTCCAGCATTCCGTAGTACAGGACTATTCATACTGGAAAAAAAAATCTTCCATCTTCTCACTCTTATCTTCTGTTCTTTTATATTTCAAATTTCCTCTTCCACATCACTTTCTGTCTTTCAAGAGAGTGCACTTCTATATAATTTGTTGTTTATCCAAATTCACCCTCCTTTTTTTGTCTCTCTTCTCTTTTGCACTTGTTTAAATTCCCTGTTGAAAGCATGCATTTCTCTCCTTCAGTTGTATGATGCAGCTGGCGCAATGTTTTTCTCCTAAATTCTGATGAAGCCTGAATAGGGCTTGCTGCTTAGTGGTCTGCTCTTCATGACACTCCCACTTGAGTTTGCAGCAGCTTCTGATTTCGAACATATCTCAGTAGGTGGTCTTTTTATACAGATAAATATTGCAATTTTGGCAAACTCTAATCAATAGTAAATGAAGAAAGCAACTTCTGCATAGATGCCTCAATTAAGAGTGCAAATTCTCTCTGCTCTCATTTGACAAACTCCAAGTCGTAGTATTATTTAACTCCCTCAACTTCTGAAAATCAGGATACTGTAAACAACCAATGAGTAATGTTGTGCCACTAATTTTACAGTATAATGTTCCAGACAAGTCTGTAAGGAATTCCTTTTCAAAACTAAAGATACAGCTTGGATTAGCAGAGGCATGCTGATGTTTTTTACTCAGGTGATATAATATATTGTACCATGAATATACTTGAAATATTGACATACTTGAACATTATGTTCAAAAATAATTCTAATCATTGCCAAAATGTCACAGAAAATATTTTCTTTCCCTCTGTCTCTCTCTCTCTTTCTCTCCCTTTCTCCTTCCCTTTCTTAATATGTTAATTCTGAATTACAGTATGACTACATTTCATCATGAATTCTACCACAGCTACCACAACAGTGATAATACCTTTAATCTTGACCAGTTCAGACTAAAGAATTTACTTTCTTAAGCGTGTAGAAGTGCTTTGCAAATTGTAGTGGAACGTGATATCGACATTCTTTAATCTAAGGAACAATTTGAGTCATTCTCCATGAATGGTAATCAATCAGATCTTGCCTCTAGTGACACTACTATATTATTAAACTTGCAGATTATTCCTACTTAATCACTTCAGAGATTAATATAATCTGAATTTTCCAAAACTTGCTATGGCTAAGAGGAACCTAGCATACACTAACAACTGTGATTATTTAGCAAAGTGCTTCACATTCAAAGATATGAAAATTGTTTATCTATGTTTGGATGTAGTTCATACTATTTAACACTCACAATTTTAGATACAAGTGTAAATTATTGAGAACGTGATTATTTTTTAATATGAAGGACAATTAAAATGTTGCTGTTTTTAACTTTGTCCAATAAAAAGTAATCTTAACTTAAAATCTCCCACACCCTAACTGGCATATCTAACAAAGGTTACTAGTGCAGCACCAGTTACATATTATCTATAGTACAATACAGCTTTCCAAGCATTAAAAAAAACAATTAAGCTGATATTTGTTGCATTGCATCTCCATGTCCATTTGTATTGGTGCAGAGAGAATGGCTTGTATCATTAACAGGAAAGGCTGGCTTGCTGACAGATACAAGTAATAGTACTTGTATAACTTCCACAAAAGCACAGAAAGAAAAATATTACTTTCATGTACATTTCTAAACAAGCTAAAGTAATATCTACTTGGTTATTAGTGGAACTTTATCTAAAAAAATGTTTCTTTTCTTCAGAACAATGAAATCACAGAATGGCACTGTGCCTTATTAATGTATTTCTTCCCTAGTGGCATTACTTCTCTATGCCACTAGACTGTGCTGCACTTGTTCAAATTTGTGCTCCCACTGCATTTGAATATCTGTCCTCAGTTCCTGTGTATGGCCTTTCTTGCAGTTAATTTCAATTAATTACTAAAATATCCAAAGCTTATTATAAATAGGCTTAAGCTTTATGGAGTTAGCACTTCATGCTTAACCCTCTCTGTAAGAGTTACAAAATTCTCTAAACTTGTTCTATAGATACCGC